>CAUYLG010031652.1:0-97404 GCA_963573385.1 Cacajao melanocephalus | reverse complement strand
CTGAGCTCACAGCCTGAGGACAAATGGCCAATGGACATAGGCAGGTCTTCCTTCCTTCCTTCCTTCCTTCCTTCCTTCCTTCCTTCCTTCCTTCCTTCCTTCCTTTCTCTTTTCTTTCCCCGTCCGTCCTTCCGTCCTTCCGTCCTTCCTTCCTTCCTTCCTTCCTTCCCTCCCTCCCTCTCTCTCTCTCCCTACTTCCCTCCCTACCTCTCTTTCCTCTTTCTCCCCTCCCCCTCCTCTCCCCTCCTTTCCTCTCCCTTCTGCTCCCTCCTCTCCACTTCTTCTTCCTCTTTTCTTGTTCTTTCTGACAGGGTCTCACTCTGCTGCCTAGGGAGTACAGTGGAGTGACCATAGCTCACTGCAGCCTCAAACTCCTGATTTCAAGTGATCCTTTCACCTTGGCCTTCCAAAATGCTGGGATTACAGGCGTTAGTCACCACACCTGGCCAAGATAGGCCGATTTTCTTCCAACACAGTCAAAAAAGTGAAATGAGGTTAAAACAACAGGAAGAGAAGAAGGTAGAGATGTGGGTGGTGTCAGTGATGGAGAACATCTGACAGATGGCCTTTTAATGAATAGAGTGCTCCTCTTATGATTTAAAATGACTTCTTTAAGGCTGGTGGTAATTCTTTGAGTTTCAATGTAATTGTCATGCATTCACGAAGGAGATCCTTTTAAAAAGCTGTCAGTTTGAGGAAGATTACAAAAGCAGAAGCAAGAACGTTTTTAGATATTATTTGAAAAAACTCATTTAGCTGCTTCCTCATTAATCAGTCTGTTTTCTGAAAGTAAACTGCTGTATAATTACCAGGGGGAAATTGCTCTTAAAGAGAAGCCACCAAGTGTCTATAGGAAAACACGATCTCACTGGCATCCAGAAAGACTTAACCTGCTTAACACAGATGAACAATTTTTATTAATCAAGTGATTTTTCCATCCTCTGGTCATTTAGGGGGTTTCCTATTTTAGAGCTGCTTCTTTAAAGGGAATATTGATTAGAGAAAGAGGAAAATGATCAGGCTGATAGACACCACATCTAAAGTCCTGAGATTCCTTCTTACTATATAAACTCTTCTCCCATTATGAGCACTGCACTCAATGTCCCGGTAGTCCTCATAGCATGTTTTGAGATAAAATCTCCCATACGATAAATGCCAAGTTTTATTTAACAAGCCAGCAAGTCAGCATCTGGAAGCAAGCCTGCAGGCTGATCTTTAACTTCCAGGAATGCCGCTGGGGATTTAATGTTTCTATAGCAACGCTTGTTGTAGCATAAACTAAATTTGAGGAATGCTGAGGGTTTGCTTCTGTGATGTATTTCTTTTATCTCTGAACATAAATGACAGAGGGTCGCAAAATTACATATATACATCTGTATTATTATAAATATGAATGTTATAATTGTTTTTGCTAACATTTTTAATCTGAAAACTCACGTAGTAGCAGAAATGCAAGTCTTTCAAATGTTTCTGGGAAGACTGTGTAAAGAAATGGCTGTCCCTTGTTCAAAGCTGAACATTTCTATGCAAGATGTCTTATTTCTCCGGTAGTGATATGCTCCCATCATAGGAAAATTGGCTGTCTACATTTAAAAGAAAAATGAATACATCATTAAAACTATTAGGAAGACTGGAAACAATATAGCAATTTTTAACCTAATGGTGCTAAAAGAGTGACATGAATGTTCTTGATTACCCAGTCTTTGATGGTGGATGCAGGTCTTTTTAGTCCATTTTAATAGTTGAGATTGGTTAGCTTCCAAAGAAAAAGATTTGAGATTTGCAGAAAAAATTGTTCACCAATGACATGTTTTTGAGACCCTTTTTGTGTAACCTTGACTATTAAGTTGCCCATGGCTTCATTTTTATAAAATATGAGTTCTGGCAGGTAGAACTGAAAATTACCGTAGGAAAGAATAATTTCCAGTGAAGTCAGAATTAGTACACATTAATGTTTTTACTGTTTATATATGTACTTCCCCCACTTCTTATGACCTGAAGTCATAATCTTCTCATTGTAAGGTCACAGTTGTCACACAGTAACTAATAAAAGGTTTAAATCCTTTTTACAGCAGCAAAACATTGAACCTTTGCCCTGTGGATTCTCATTTATTAAAGCAAAGAGAAAAAAAGCATAAGATATAAAGTTTCATGTGCAGATTTTCTCTCCTTATGAATTCTGTGTTGAAATGAATCGCCCTAAAGTGAGTATTTTAAATTTTTTTCTCCCATATATTAGAGGAGGTTTAACCATCACTATTCATTAAGTTACAAGCTATTCATTAGGCAAGGTGACATGTCCAAAGGTCAGGATGACTGTGTTCACAAGCTTATTCACAACTAAAAGATTAAATTTGGCAAAGATTCCCAATTGGGGATCTGAAGGTCAGAGAAAACATCCCATACAAGTTTAAACACTTTGAATATGGTTTCTTTTTAAGGTCTGTACTTCAAAGCCAATCTAAGACAAGTTTGGTATAGTCCCTAATGCTTCAGTTTACCAAAAGAACACAGCTTACATGTGACTTTGTCAAAGAGGTAGGAGGGTGGCTTCATCTTTAGAACTTTGTAGCATAATTCTGTCCAAGGTCTGAAAACATATTGTTGCGTGATTTTGGAGAAACCAGCAGGTGGCAAGAAATGTCACTCAAATTATGTCTAAATTCTGAAATTCTATTCTAGAAAGAGTATTTGGAAAGATGGAATGGTATAGATAAGACAGCATTAACTTTGGAAACATAACTTAATTCCCAATCCAGGATCCACCAATGACCAGCAGTAGGCCTTTAGGCATCTTTGACCTTGCCTACAGTTGCAGATGTGAAGTCTCTATCCTGGGTTCATCTGGTAGCCACTCCTGTTCCCCCTCTCCCTGATTGCCATTCACCATAGAGACTGGAAACCCTAAGTCTTTACTCTCTCATCTCCCATACAGCTGGGAGTAGCCAGGTGGCCCAGTCTAGCCATTGAGACGTAAACAGAAACCTGTCGGAGGCTTCTGAACGAACTTTTGCTTCCTTGTCAAGGGGCCAGGCTCAGAAGGAGAGTGCACCAGCATCACTTGTTTTCTCTTTTCCCTGTGAAAGCTAAAGCTTCATTAGCCCTCATGCTTCTATGAAGAAACAGGCATAAGGTTGAAAAGCCAATGTGTTAAGTATAGCAAAGTGGAAAAATAGAGTCTGGGAGTCTTCGATGGCATGGTTGAGCTGGAAACACCAACTTTCTGGACTTTTGTAACATGTGAGAATTAACTGTTTTTGTGATTTACACTACCATCAGTGAGATTTTCTGATACTTGCAGCTGAAAGCATTCCTAACTGCCCAGCCCACAAGCATATTATAATATTAAATGAGATAAGATGATAAAACCCTAGCGCAAGACTAGGCTCACAGTAGATAGAGAATAAATGTTAGTCATTTTCTCTACCCAGTGCTCTCCATATCTTTTTGAATACAAAAGCACATTAATAGAATAACTCATTAAATGGCTCACACTGTTATTAATGTTGATAGTTGCTTTTCTTTTCAGCAGGGATTATAAAGAGGCTTGTAGGCATTGTAGAGTTTGTGCTGGAAAAGTCTTTGATCCAAGGTGCACCTTTGAAATAATCTAGCACAAATGATGAGGATGAAAACTGGGGCAGCAACAGCAGAGATGGGGAAGACTGCATGAAGGTAAACTTTATGCAGAAGGTAAAGTAGTCAGGATTTGGTGTTTGGTAGGTTATGGGTTGAAAGATGAATTCTATTTCTAACTTGAGTGACTAGGTAGATAGTGATATAAGTAATTGAGGAAAATATATAGTTATTGATGATTTGGGGAAATGTTGACAAGTTTAAGCATCTCAAGCTGGTTATATACATGAGGCAAGGTAGCTATCAGAGCCTGCAGCTTCTGGAAAATTTGGAAACCATCAGCTTAAAAGTGATAGCTTAAATCATAGCAGTGGATGAGGTCAACCAAAAAGAGAATATGGAAGCATAACTTTATGTGTCTGAAGATAAATAGTGTGTAGCAGTGATAAAATTTATATTATAAATTTCTATAAATAGAAAGTAATGAATGAGTCCATTTACACCATGAGATATGAAAGGCTGACACAGAAAAACTTATAGTTACAATTGTCTTTGCTATTTAAGAAGACAAACATTTATAAAAAGGTAGTACTTTTCTTAAAAAATTAAAATTTGAACAAGGAAATAAACTAAAAATGAAATGTATAAAGATAAATCTGAAATTAATGAATCAGAAAATAAAATAATAGTAAAAGGTGAACTAAATTCAAAAGCTACTTCTTGATCAATGAAATATATATGTAAATCATGGGTGTGATTATGAAAAAAGTACAAAAATTTACACATTTGGAATGAACAAAAAGACATAATTATAGATATAAAACAAAAAAGATGGATGTGAGGGTGATCTGCCCGAGACATCCGTCACCCACTGATCCCAGGGTTGCTGATCTGGCTGGCTAGGCAGGTGTCCCATTCCTCCCTCACCACTACATGTGATTCCCTCCTGAGGCTGCATGCTCAGTCGAAGAGGATGACCATCCCTGATAGAGAAGGACTTTGGTCAAGGGTATATGAGTAACTGCGCTCCCTGCTTGAACCTCCAAACAAGCTCTCAAAATAAAAAATATTATAATAAAATGTATGTGCAACTCTTTGACAATAAATTTGAAAACCTATACTAAACAAAGGATTCTCTTATAAGTGTTAAGTTCTCAAAAATGACCCAGGGAGTAGGAAACTTTAAGAGATCATTTGCCACCAAAAGGTTGGAATAGATAGTTAATACACTATTATGTTAGAGGCCTCAGGATCAGGTAATTTCAAACCTGAGTTGTAGCTAGCTTTAAGAATAGGGAATTCTGGCAAATTGTAATTTATACAAGATGAAAAATTTCCTACTTCATATGAAACTACCATAATTTAATAACCAAACTGAAACTGAACCAGAAAAGAACATTACCAACCAATCATACTAGAAAAATGAAGCAAAAATTACTTCTGTATATTGAATATAGAAGCAAAAATTTTACACTTTAATACATAGAATTCACTGGGTTACCAAGAGAATAATGCACAGTTACTGAGTATAGTGTATTTTAGAAATTCAAGGGTAGTTAATATAGGAAAAATTATAAATATTATATCAATAAGTTAAAAGTGAACAGCTATTTTATATCATTAGATATTGTGAAGAGTTTGGATAAACTCAGCAATTATCTTTTAAAATATACATGCACACACACATATACACACTTCATGATAAAGATTATGCATGAAAAAGCAATAGCAAATATTCTAAATGATGAAATGCTGTGGTGGATTATACTATTGTTCCCAATTGTTTATTGCCTTCCCCGTGAGAGGATTATATTGTACTTCTCTGCCACATTGACATCATGGGGCCATGGTTTGGCCATTTGATTTGCTTTCGCAGTGAATATGAGGGGAAGTGATGTATGTTACTTTAGAGCTGAAGTGTTAAAAGCCGTTGAATAAATTGGCCATTGCTATTTTCTGTTATGTAATTGGCAAATTCAGTGAAAAGCTGGACTTAGCCTGGATCTGAGAATGAGAAAACACAAGAGCAGAATCACAGCTCTCCCACAGCCAATCGGTAAGGTAACTGAAAAATAAAACTTGGTTGCTATAAACCATGGAGGCTTTCGGACTGGTTGTTACCACAGCATATCCTAGTAAATGCTACATAATACAAAATTGCCAGCAGAAGTAGAGTGCCGCCAAAAATAAACAAACAAAACAAACAAACAAACAAAAGAAAAACAAACCAACAAAGAAAACTTAAAATACAGGGCATTGGCTCTCAGAGCCAGGCAGTTATGGAAAGGAAATTGTCATTAGATGATAGATGGTAGCTGATGTTATCCAATGGTACAACATCCTCAGAATTATTGCTGGTGGTATCTCAGAAGTCAAATAACAAAACAAATGAGCTGATGGATTTCTAGGAAGAAATTGGGAAACAAAATGTTACAATTGTGGCTTGGTAGCTATTGTCTTAGTTTGATAAATTATTAAAAGGAGGAGACAATCTCAGAAAAGAATTGCCTGGGTTACATGTATAACTGGAAAACTGAACTGTTTATCATCTCCAACCAATATAAAATAAAATTGAGAAATTCTTCAAACAACAAGGACCAATAAGACAGCTTTCAGGCAAGGACTAAATCAAGACTATAGTCATCAAATCTCCTGTTAAAAACTCAGAATTCATTAAGGTGATACTCAGCAAATCTTTTCAGTTGGAAAACATGGCTCAGGGGCAAAAAAAATGACCGTTTCATGATTTTCCTACAGAAATGTATAAGCTTAAGTTACTTCCAATAAAATTGAGAGAAAAGCGGGCACCACTTTGAGAAAGTTGTGCCGTCAAAAGAGCCATTATCCTGGCGTGGTCGCTGACTGCTCCAGGCTGGAAACAACTTTTAGACTTTCAAACTTCTACTACTGACAGAGGGCAAGAGGAAAAAGACAGGTGTTGAACTCCAAAGGAGGGCACATTCTCCAATGCCCTTTAAAAATATGATCAAGAGGGATAGTGGAAATAGAAAGACCTCTGAGACAGTAGAGCCTCTCAAATAGAAAACAAAACAAAAAGCTACTTGCAAGGGTTAAAGATGATGACTAATCAAGAAACTCCCCTCCACCCAGGATTTGAGGTTCTTGCATTTCCTCTGAGGAATTTCAGTATTGCTATGGATCAGTGACTGCTGTGTACCTTTCATCCTTCTCCTTTTTTAATTGGAGTATGAATTGGCTCGTCCCTGTTTTCTGCCACTGTATGTTGGGAGTATTCTTTTTTGCAGCTTTTAGGTTTCAAGATCAAGGGGAGCCATATCCAATTGGTTTAAGAACTATGAAAAAAATCTTGAATAGCCTTGTCATTCACAATTGGATGGGACTTTTTGGGGACTTCCTTGGGGAAGGAGTGAGTTCATTTTTTGACTGAAAGGGAGGAAAGCAAATATTTTTGAGTGTGGTGGGGGCGGGGGGTGGGGGGCGCAGGTGAGATTATCTTGTCTTCAGTTATTTGCTTCACTCTCTTTCTGAGTTACCTTTATTCTTTTCCACAGCATTGACACTAGGCTTGGCTTGTGAATTGCTGTGGCCAAAGAATGTGAGTAGAAGAAATGCATGTCATTTCTGAGCAGAAGTGTTATCGACCATCTCATGGTTTGGTCATTGTTCTTTTCCTTCCTTCTATCACAGACTAGCAGATCCCAGATGGATCCTCTACCTTTAGTGTAGCTCTGGACTGAAAACCACTTGGCACAAAACCACAACCTATTAGTGGCCAGTACATAATGTCAATGAAAAAATATAATTTTGTTGTTGTAAGAATCTGATATTTTAGGGTTATTTATTATGGCAGCAAAGCTGAAGTTATGTAACAATATGTGACTAATACATTTATATTCCTGTAGTTGTAGGTATTTCTGTTAAAATGAAAAACAAGACAGGAATGCCTACTGTAGAAAAAACTAACTCAATTTCCCCCACTATACTTTTACAACCTGCTTCTGACACTGGAACACAAGTGAACAATTCTACAGCAGACACCAACTAGGTATCGTCTAATTCAATTCAATTCTGACATGGTTTACCTGGAGACAGCATCTGATCACACAGGTTGAGGACTCAGACCCACAAGACTGAACCCTACTCTGATGCCAATTGCAAGCCCATAGTTGTTTTACCTGTGTGTCTGACCAACTGGCTGTAAATTGGGGTCCCCATGAGACCCCCTTCTAGGGTTCAAATTAATTTGCTAGGCCAGGTCACATAACTCAGGGAAACACTTGTGTTTACTGGTTTATTATTAAAAAATGACCAAAAAAATAGTATTTTTTTTGATAAAATAAATAATGAAGATGAAGAGATGCATAGGGTGAGGTGGGGGAAGGGCAGGGAAACTTCCACGCCCTCCCTGGGCAGCCATCCTCCAGGAATCTCCATGTGTTTAACTATATGGAAACTCTGCTGAACTCCGTCCTCCTGGGCTTTTAGAAGAGCTTCATTATGGAGGCATGACTGATTCAACCATTAGCCATTGGTGATCAACCTAACCTTCAGTTCCTCTACCCTCCTCAGAAGTTGAAGAGCAGGGTTGAAAAGTCCCAGCTCTCTAATTTTACACTGGTCTTTCTGGTGACCAGCACCCATCATGAAGCTATCTAGGGGCAGCCAGGCAGCAGTCAACTTATTAGCATACAAAAAGACGTTTATCACTTTGGGGATTCCAAGGATTTTAGGAGTTGTGTGCCAGCAAAGGGATGGAGACCAAATACGTATTTCACAACATCATACTATTACTATGATTATTTAACATTGTCTAAATATTTTAGTAAATGCAATAAACATAATATGCACAGTATAAATATGGAAAGAAAGAGGTGAAATGTTTTGCTGGCAATATAATTTTATACCTGATATTATCAATAAACTAGTAAAAAATAAGTAGAAGTAAAAAAAAGAATTTGATGGATTGGATAGATACGACATGAAGATATAGAATCATTAGCTTTTTCTATATGAGCCATGCCCACATACAAATGAAAATGACGAAACTATTCCATTCATAATAGAAACAAAAATCATCAAATAGGAATAAATGATATGAGAAAGGAATAGGACCCATGTAAAAAATAAAATCCTACTGGAGGACAAAAATAGGATCTGAACAACTAGAAATTTATCCCATGTTCTTGAAATGTAATACTTATTCTCAAGTAGATCTGTTCTCCTGAAAATAGTATATAAATTTAGTACAACTTCCTTAGAATCTCTCTGGCAATTTTAATCGTATAAAATACTCAAATTGATGAATAAAGAATGATATTATTAACCTGGCTAACATGGTGAAAACCCATCTCTGTTAAAAATACAAAAATTAGCTGGGCATGGTGGTGCGCACCTGTAATCCCAGCTACTCAGGAAGCTAAGGCAGGAGTATTGCTTGAACCCAGGAGGCGGAGGTTGCAGTGAGCTGAGATCTCACCATTACACTCCAACTTGGGTGACACATTGAGACTCTGTCTCAAAAAAAAAAAAAAAAAAAAAAAAGGCAGTGTTAAAACTATTTAAGAGCCAGCCAGGATAATTAAAAAGTACAGTTTAGGCACAAGACTACCCAAAAATCAGTAAAAAATAACAATAAAGAGAGCTCAGAATTGTGTAATACCTCACGAAGGTGATATTTCATTATTTCATTGTGGGGAAATTTAATTAATAGTCTCATCACAATTGGATATGCTCTTGGAAGAAAATAAATTTGGGCCCCCTAGTTTATAGTATGAAATAAATTTATAATGAATTTAAGACTTGAAAGTAAAAAATATATAATAACCATTTTAGAAAAAATTAGGCTATTGTCTGTATTCCTAACAATTAAAGAAATCTTTTAAATAAAGGCAGGTGATAAACCTAACCTTCATAAAATTTCAAGGTATTATTTGTAGTGCAAGAGATACCAAAAACAAAATCACTAGGTAAACAAGCTGGGAAAAATATTATAAATTCAAATGATAGAAAAAAATTATATCTATATATATAAAAAAACTCTGTCACAATTTAATAAGATAAAGATAATCAACCCAATAGCAAAATAGGTTGGGGATATGAATGGGCAATTGACAGAAGAGCAAGTGTGATAAAACGTTCAATCTCCTCCAATAGGCAGAGAAATGGAAATGAAAATTACCATGATCGTAGCCATCAGAGTGGCAAAAATCAGTGTAATAGCATGTATTATTAGCAGAGATGGGAGCTGGGGCAATGGCACTTTCATATATCACTGGTAGAAATGTGAAAAAGCAATTCAAGATCTCTATTAAAAATTTAAATGCATGTGGAATTCAAATCAGAATCTCACTCCTGGGACTCTATACTATAGAAATAAAAGCCCCAGTATATATAAGCGTGTGTGTGTGTGTGTGTGTGTGTGTGTGAATAACAAAAAGCTGATAACAAATCAAAACTCCATTAATAAAATAATAGCTGAATGATAATAATGCCTACAGTAGAATTTTATGCAAAAATTAAAAATTAATTACATAATACTACCTGACCTCAAGGAATTTCCATTGTATATTGTTAAGATACAGAGAATTATGTATCACCAATCCCTTTAAAAATGCCCCCTTAAACTTCATGTGTGTATATAAACACACATAAATGCACACAAGCACACGCACACACACACACACACACATATATTATGCCCATGTGTACATAATGCATAAAGAGTTACATGGAAGAATGGCCACTGAAATGTTAGTTGTTTTCTCAGAAAGGTGGGTTTTACATTTTTCCTTAATGTGTTGATTATTTTGCTATTTTTAAAAAAATTTCGACTTTTATTTTAGATTCAGGGGGTAAATGTGCAGGTTTGTTACCTGAATATATTACACAATGTTGAGTTTTGGGTTACAAATAATCCTTCATCCAGATACTGAGCATAGTACCCAGTAATTAGTTTTTCAACCCTTTTCTCCCTTCCCCCTCCCCACAATAGCTCCTAGTTTCTTTTGCTGCCATCTTTATGAGTATCAAATATTTAGCTCCCACTTTTAAGTGAGAACATGCGGTATTTGGTTTGCTTATTGTGTTACTTTGCTTATGATAATGTATTACTTTGCTTAGGGTAATGGCCTTCAGCTGCATCCATGTTGCTGCAAAGGACATTATTTGTTTCTTTTTTATGGCTGCATAGTATTCCATGGTATGTACATACCACATTTTCTTTATCTAATCTATCATTGATGAGCACCTAGGTTGAGTCCATGTCTTTGCTATTGTGAATAGTGCTGCAGTGAACATACAGGTGCATGTGTCTTTTTGGTAAAACAACTTATTTTCCTTTACATATATACCCAGTAATGGGATTGCTGGGTCAAATGGTAATTCTGTTTTTAGTTTCTTGGAGAAATCTCCAAACTGTTTTCTACCATGGTGAACTAATTTACATTCCCACCAACGGTGTATAAGCATGCCCTTTACATTCCAACCAATAACGTATAATTGTTTCCTTTTCTCCACAGCCCTCCAGAATCTGTTATGAACTGACTTTGTAATAATGGCCATTCTAACTGGTGTGAGATGGTATCTCATTGTGGTTTTGATTTGCATTTATCTGATGATTAGTGATATCGAGCATTTTTTTTCATATGTTTGTTGGCTGCTTGTATGTCTTCTTTTGAGAAATTATCTGTTTATGTCTTTTGTCCATTTTTTAATGGGGTTATGTGTTTTTGCTTAAGTTGCTTATAGATTTTGAACATTAGACCTTTATCAGGTGCGTAATTTGTGAATATTTTCTCCAATTCTGTAGGTTGTCTGTTTACTCTGTCAATAGTTTCTTTTTGCTATGCAGAAGTTCTTTATTTTAATTAGGTCCCACTTGTCAATTTTTGTTTTTGTTACAATTGCTTTTGAGGACATATTCATAAATTATTTCCTAAGGCTGATGTCAAGAATGGTGTTTCCTAGGTTTTTTTTCTAGGATTCTTATAGTTTGAAGTCTTACATTTAAATCTTTAATCCATCTTGAATTAATTTTTGTACACAGTGAAAGGTAGGGTCCAGTTTCATTCTTCTGCATATGGCTAGCCTGTTATCCCAGCACCATTGATTGAATGATGAGTCCTTTCCTTATTGCTTATTTTTGTTGATGTTGTCAAAGACCAGATGGCTGTAGGTCTGTGGCTTGATTTCTGGGTTCTCTATTTTATTCCATTGGTCCGTGTGTCTGTTTTTGTATCAGTACCATGCTGTTTTGGTTACTGTAGCTTTATAGTATAGTTCGAAGTCAGGTAATGTGATGCTTCCAGCTTTGTTCCTTTTACTTAGGATTGCTTTGGCTGTTCAGGCTCTTTTTTAGCTCCATATAAATTTTAGAATTTTTTTTTTTTTTTTAGTTCTGTGAAAAATAATGTTGGTTTGATAGGAATAACACTGAATCTATAGATTGTTTTGAGCAGTATGGTCTTTTTAACAATATTGATTCTTCCAATCCATGAGCATGGGAAGTATCTTTCCATTTACTTGTGTTACCTGATTTCTTTTAGCAATGTTTTGTAGTTCTTGAAATAGAGATCTTTTACCTCCTTAGTTAGATGTATTCCTAGGTAAATTTTGTGTGTGTGGTTATTGTAAATGGGATTGCATTCTTGATTTGGTTCTCAGCTTGAATGTTTTTGGTGGAGAGAAATGCTACTGCTTTTTGTACATTGATTTTGTATCCTGAAACTTTATTGAAGTTTTTTTTTTTTATCAGTTCCAGGGCCTGTTGGCAGAGTCTTTAGGGTTTTCTAGGTATAGAATCATATCATCAGCAAAGAGAGATAGTTCCACTCCTTCTTTTCCTATTTGGATGCCTTTCATTTCTTTCTCTTGCCTAATTGCTCTGGCTAGGACTTCCTATTTTACAATTTTAAATGTTTGATTTATATCAGGAGTGCCTTACTCCATTTGGGCTGCTGTAACAAAACCCTGGGTAGCTTATAAACAATAGAAGTTTATTTCTCACCATTCTGGAGGCTGGGAAGTCCAAGATCAAGGTGCCAGCAGAGTCTGGTGAGGGACTGTTTATTGCCACATAGGCAGCTCTTTTTGCTGTGTTCTCACATGCTGTCTCTTTTTATACAGTTGCTAATTCCAATCACGTGGCTCCACCTTCCTGACCTAATCATTTCCCAAAAGCCCCACCTCCTGATACCATCACCTGCAGATTAGGTTTCAGTATATGAATTTTGGAGGGACACAAATATTCAGAACATAACGAGGAGACCTTCTTTCACCATAGGAAGGAAGAAATTGAACAAATGCTTAGAGCTGTATGCCTGAGGAGGGATACCTCAGCATTATTCATAAACAGTAAATACTTAGAAAAATGTTCAAAATTAAACTTTGATTAAATAAATTACGATCTATTCATAAAAATGCTGTGAAATAGCCATCTAAAATGATAAAACAAGTATATATTTGTTGACATATAAAATATTCATTTTATTAACAGAAAACAAAATTATTAAAAAGCATCCATAGCATACCACCTAAAAGAAAAATATATTTTATGTGTGTACATCTACTTATATGTACATATATAAATAAATATAGAATTACACAAACATTATAGATCAGCGTTTTGAAGGAGATACTCTCAAACATATTAACAGGGTTTATCTCTTAATGCCAGGCTTGCAAGTGGCTTTATTTTCTTCTTTATTTTCTATTTTTTGATATTATACATGTAACTTGCACCAACAAAGAAAGTGCTGAAATTTTTCCATTGCCCATCCCCAATTTAGGTTGGTTACTTTTCAGTCCTGAGGGGGAAGAGGAATTACCTACAGAAGGGAACATTTCTGGGAGATCTTTCAGGATCTCAGTTCTTCTCCTTAGAATTTTTGATTGTCCTGAACTGAGGTCTTATTAGAGGAGATAGAATTTATTCCTTATCGTTGTTTTTTTCCTTGTTGTTAAACATTAAAGTCAAGCTTTGAGAAGCTGGTGTCAACTTTATTAGCTCTAATCCTGGCTGCATGCCATTAAGATTAGTAATTTTGTTAGTTATTCCCCACCCACCACACCATTTTCCATGTCCCTTTAAGGAACTGATGTGTTTATTCCTACAGGGTCTGTTTATGAACTAGATGAGAAAGATAGATTTGTCACTTCAAAGTCACAGTTTATTTTAATGCATTTGACCTGATTCACTGGATCTAAATCCAACTGATTTCCAGCCATTTTGAAAAGAATGAAGGTTGGCTACTTCCAAGAAAATCCCAGAGAATGTGCACATGCCCTAAAGGATCTTACAAGTGAGGAATTCCAGGAATGCTTTTGAGAAATGGCTGTGAAGAAACTGGGCCTCCTCTAAGCTCAGGTCCTGGGTTCTGAGACTCAGGATAAGACCAGTTTGCTATTTATCCCTTTTAGACCCTAAGGATTTGGCCAACCTCTTCTCCTGCCTGCTGCCAACTTCTACCTGGATTTCTACAAGACTTAAGAGGTAATACATTCATGTCTCAGTTTATTCAATAGTTAGGTTTCTATAAATCCCGGGAAATTTGTAAAGCTGATATAAAAATCAGTTAAAAAACGAATTAAAAGCAAGAGATATTTCCTAGAATCTTAATTTTTTTTCTGTTTCATATTAATAAGAAGAATAAATAGTTAATGAAAAATCTTGCCTATGTAATAGTGACCAAAAAGAAGCCACTGAATAACAAGGTATACTCGAATCGCAAACAACACAAGTTTACAAATATTGTAGCTGTGTTTTAAACGCCTTCATTACGGGAATTCTTGCATGTGAAGTCTTTATTACCCTCAACGGTGCCCAGGTTTTTGTCTTTTCTTTAACCTTGAGATAATTTTAATGAATTATTATGAGTCTGCTAATGTCTATGTTTCATTCACCTTTTGCAAAATAGGCTTATTACCTCCATTTTTATATGTTAATAAGATTTGACTTCTTTTTCTTCTGGGGGTCTCCCTATGATGCTAACTGATGATTTCTAGTTACTGTTTTACCTGCAAGTTAAAAATAATTTAGAAAATACACAAGTTCATGTGACTTGACGAGTATAGACATTAGGAAGGAAGCAATGGCTGGTCCTGTGCCAGGCATCTGATTGAGAGTTGCTTCATACCATTTGGACTTGGCCCTGTTCTGTGTTGTCAGAGAAAGAGCTTCCCAGATTTTTGGCAGGCATGTTAATCCCGTTATTCTGATATTTGCATATGGTTTTTTTTTTTGTATTTTTTTTTTTTTGAGATGGAGTCTTGCTCTGTCACCCAGGGTGAAGTACAGTGGTGCAATCTCGGCTCACTGCAACCTCCGCCTCCTGGGTTCAAGCAATTCTCCTGCCTCAGCCTCCCAAGTAGCTGGGATTACAGGCGTGCACCAGCATGCCCGGCTAATTTTTGTATTTTTAGTAGAGATGGGGTTTCACCATGTTGGCCAGGCTGGTCTTGAACTCCTGACCTCAGGTGATTCACCCACCTCAGCCTCCCACAGTGCTGGGATTACAGGTGTGAGCCACCGCACCCGGCCACATGTGTACATTTTTAAACTATGTTAACTTGATTCAGATTTAATGCTTGTCTCTGTTTACTTTTTAGTATAAATGAAGCTAGATCTATTCTTTCAGAGCTGTTTTACTGGTTCCAATCTGAGCCATAGGATCCATCACCCAACCCTTGATTTGGAGCCTGTTCAGACTCAGGCCCCACGTGAGTTTGCGTTGCTTCACTACTGGGGAGTGTTACTTCTCCGGTTCACTGTCATTCTTTGTTATGTGTATTTCAAGAGACACATAAATAAAATACAAAAGCTCAGTCTCCTGAGGTGACTAGGTTCCTGTGTGGAGTCCCAGGCTGTGTGTGGATCAACAAAAGCTGGCCCTCATCCTGATCCTGGACATCTGGAAAGATGTGGGAGGGAGGGACAGGAATTGGGTCTAAGGCAAAGTGGCTGAGCCAAGGAAAGGCAAAGTCAAAGCCAGCCCAGGATCTGGGCAGGGTTGAGGGGTGGCGTGGGGGGTGAGTAGTTTCCCCAAGGCCAAGAGGTGCAGAAAGGGATAGTGTTTTTTTTACGGATGTCATACGGTGTGTCAGGGTCCCCGAATGCTTCTAGAAAGTTACACTCATGTGGAAATAGGGGTCCCTGGTTGTTAATATAAAACATATTACTTTAAATTTATGCTATATATTTATTCTTCAGCCAACACTGAATCTCATCTTTGCTTTAGTCCAGTGGCTTCTTAACTTCTGTACTGAGACCCATGGAAACACCTTTTACATCCCAACCCACTATGCACATCTATACACTCCTAACTGAGATACAAGTTCAATAAAACAATGTGTATTGTTATTACATATTATATCCTCTGATACTTATCTTACTTTCCCCTGCATTCCCCTGCCTTCCCTTGTCTTCTCCTGCATTTTTTTGTTTTTGTCGTTCATTTTTTTTTGAGACAGGGTCTCGTTCTGTTACCCAGGCTGGAGTGCAGTGGCCCAATCTCGCCTCACTGCAGCCTCCGCCTCCCAGGTTCAAGTGATTCTGGTGCCTCAGCGTCCCAAGTAGCTGAGATTACAGGTGTGCACCACCACTCCTGGCTAATTTTTAAAAATATTTTTAGTAGAGACGGAGTTTCACCATGTTGGCCAGGCTATTCTCAAACTCCTGACCTCAGAGGATCAGGCCCGCCTCAGCCTCCCAAAGTGCTGGGATTACAGGTGTGAGCTACCATGCCTGGCCTCTTCTCCTGTATTTCTAAAGATACTGATTGTGACCCACCAAATTCATCCCATAACTTACTAATGAATTGCAACCTGCAGATTGAAATTCTTTTTCATTTCACTCAGCCTAGCTCCTTCCAACTGCTATGGCCACCCTAGCATAAGCACCATGCTGTTCTCACGTCCTAAGCAAACTCAGGGCAGCCCTAGCCCTGCTACCCCACCTCGTCCTTCTGTTCGTCCCTCCTTCCTCACCTCTCATAGCCACGCCCTCTCAGCCACGTTTCCCATCTCACTTTTACTTGATCTCTCGATTTTGGAGAGATAGAACAAAAAAGCATTTCCCAAAATATGGTAAGCATACCTACCCTGGGGCCAAGATGATTTTAGGGACACAGAGATGAACATATTCTCCTTTTGCTAGTTACAGTCTTCCTTTTTCCAGCTGTCGTCTATTCATAACAAGTGATGCTGGTTTTCTCTTTAGAATAATAAAAAGCAGTTGTAGCTAAAGTTTGTTGAATACTTGCCGTATGTCAGGCACTATTTTCAGAACTTTACATATATAAACTTGTTTAATCTCCATGATAATCCTATGAAGCAGTGACTATATTATTATTATTATTATTGAGATGGAGTTTTGCTCTTGTTGCCCAGGCTGGAATGCAGTGGTGCCATCTTGACTCACTGCAATCTCTGCCCCCTGGGTTCAAGCGATTCTCCTGCCTCAGCCTCCGGAGTAGCTGGGATTACAGGTGCACACCACCACACCTGGCTAATTTTTTGTATTTTTAGTAGAGATGGGGTTTCACAATGTTGGCCAGGCTGGTCTCAAACTCCAGACCTCAGGTGATCCGCCTGCCTCAGCTTCCCAAAGTGCTGGGATTACAGGCGTGAGCCACCGCACCCAGCCAGCAGTTACTATTATTATTACCACCAATTCACAGGTGAAAAAACCCCAGAGGCACAGGGAGGTTAAGAATTTGCCCAAGATCACACAGCCAGTAAGTGGAGGGACCAGGAAGTTTAGCACCTTAGAAGAAAGTCAACTCCAGAAACAGCATGGATTCAAACTCTCATTCTAGCATTTTCTAACTGTGTGAAAGTAGGCAAGTTATTCAACCTACCTGTGCCTCAGTTTTCATATCTCTGCCTCAGTTTCCTCACTGAATCTAACACACTATCAATTTATATATCACTTAAAAAGATTTAAAAGTATAAATTTAATCATGACTGGCTGGGTGTGGTGACTCATACCTGTAATCCCAGCATTTTTTGGAAGCTGATACGGGGGAATCACTTGAGACCAGGAGTTTAAGACCAGCCTGGGCAACATAGCAGGACAGTGTCCCTTAAAAAAAAAATGTAACCATGACTTATATGCTTTCTTATCAATTATTCATCCTGATAACAGAGAACATTAAAATATAAAAAAGAACATCTTAGAATCAATGAAATGTAACAATACTACATTGTAGGATTGTCAAGAAGAGTCCATGAATGTAGTATTTATTATAGAGCCTGGTACACAGGAAGTTCTTCATCAGTGTTAGCTATTCTGGTTGTTACAATGGTTGTACCTATTTAAGAGGGGAAGGAACTGAGGCCCAGAGAGATTACATTCTCAGGTTGCCCTGGTAAGAAATGGGTGGCCCCCAGATTTGGCTGAGGTCTGTAACTCTCCTGCTGACTGGGGCTGCCTGTCTCCAAGTCAGGTGAGGCCTGGCTTGTGTCTAAACACCAGAGCAGTGGGCATTCATTTTGCTTTATGTGCCTTTATCAAGAACTCTCAGTTGAGTGTGGTGGCTCATGCCTGTAATCCCAGCACTTTGGGAGGCTGAGGCAGGTGGTTAGCCTGAGCTCGGGAGTTTGAGACCAGCCTGGTAACATGGTGAAACCCCGTCTCTACTAAAAATACAATCATTAGCTGGGTGTGGTGGTGCATGCCTGTAATCCCAGCTATTTAGGAGGCTGAGGCACGAGAATCGCCTGAATCCGAGAGGTGGAGATGCCAGTGAGCCGAGATCACGCCACCGCACTCCAGCCTGGGTGACAGAGTGAGACTCTGTCTCAAAAAACAGAAAAAAGATCTGTTGAGCCCATTTGCCTCAGGACCTTCCAGGTCTTTGCCTTTTCTGTTTCCAGAGTCCTGAAGGTCATAGCCACGACCCACATTCCACCCCCCACCCACTCCCGCCATTCCCAGGGGAGTGTCTAGACTTTCTGACTCAAGGCAAATTACCAAATGTATAAATGCCCATTTTACTTAATGACTTTACTTCCACTTTTCACAGAATCTCGGAAGTGGCCAGGAATAGTCCCAAACCCTGTAATCTTTCATAGAGCTGAGCTAGATTAAGTGGGTAGTGTTCCTCCAGACTTCCTCTCCCAAGCCCTTAACATTGATGTATGTCCCTCACTGCTTTGCTCATAGAACAGATGTTTGCAAAAAACGTCACTTGACTGTGAAGAAGGAAAAATGTTGTTAAAACGTGGATTTCCACTCTCACCCCCATGCATAAGTTCTTGGATCTACTGCTAACGCACTCTTTATGCATATTTATTCAACACACATATACCTCCACTCATGCATACACATAATGTGCAACAGACTCCCTACCCTCACCATTCACAGGGACGTTGTAATCACAAGGATTTTCTAACTTACATTGTTAATATTTTTGCTCCATAACCACGGCCTTGAGCTAATTATTTCACATCTTCTTAATGTATACCAGAAATGGCATTTACATCTCAATCTGGCAGTAGGTTCACTGACAGGCAAGGCAGAAAGAACAAATTTGGTCACAGCCAGACGACGGAGCCACAGACCCCCGCTTAATTTCTGGTGTCCTTGGCAGCCTGCCTTAGAAGGAACTCTGTCCTCTGTGAACTCAGGCATTGGATGTAATAAGCACTGACTTCCACATGAAAAGACAAAAGCCTTGTTGTACAGAGAGCACTAGGTCTTAGGGGATGACTTAGTGCCTTAGATTCCCATATCAGTACAAAGGTTAAACCTGACACTATTAATTGCAACCTTTCCAGATAATTGTTTTCTCCTTTACCCTATTGGGACTGCTTATGTTCTCCGAGAAGACTCCCTGGCATGAGATTTCCTGACTTGCCATCTTCTTTTGTCTTCAGGGAGAGTGAAAGCAAGGCGTGGTGCAGCTCGGATCAAGCGTTTGCTGTCTCCTGCCTTTTTATCATGACACACCGAGGGCACTTTGAGAGCGAGAACTGTCCTCTAGAGGGAGAGAAAGGAACACACACCGGAGGTTGACGGTGTCTGTATCATCCCCAGTAGCTCTGAGTTGTAATGCTTTGAAGGAGGACCCTGGCTGGGAGCCTCCATTGTTTTCTCTGAGACGGAATCCTCTCTTGCTGGCTCTGCTGCAGCCAGCCACCTTTTGCTGTTGACTGCTGCTCACACATCCATGAGAGCCTTGGGAAGGGACACACTCTTTCCCTGGCTCTTCCCATTAAATGGCAACACAGGCCCTCCAGCTCCCAGACCAAGTGGCTAATGTTGGGGTTCAAAAAACAGTACCCCGAAGTGAAGGCCTCAGAGCAGCCACAGAAGCGAGTTTTTCTCTGACCTTCTCCTGCCCTCCTGTCTTGCAGCTCCATTCTCCCTGCAACCCAAGGCTGGCCATAAAAACTAGAATGCCTCTTCCCCCAAGACGAGGCATAGAAACCAGAACCCCTTTTCCTGAAAGCCAGCCATAAAACCTAAAGGTATTCCATATAAAAATGGACCAGAAAGAAATGATCTGACCTACCTTGTCTGACTGTAGATCAGAAGACCACCATTCCAGAGAGAGTCCCCCATTCTGAGAGGGCAAAAGTCCCCATACCCAGAAGGAAGGAACACTGCATAGGGAGACCAAGAAGAACCTGAACAGACAGGCTGTGCGGGGCCTCCCCGCTCAGTCTGCTAGCGTTAGAGCAGACCCTTTCTATCCAATCATGTTTCCACATGGCTGTCCACACTTCGTTGAACCGAAGCATAAAAACGGACAATTTCCCTTGTATCTTTGGGTCTTCATTCTGAAGACTCCCATGTATACATGTGAAATAACTCTGTATGCCTTTTCTCCTATTGATCAATCTGCTTCATGTCAGTGATCGTACAGCAAACCTTTAGGGCCCAAGGGCCTCCACCCCCACACTATTCTCAGAATCACAGGTTGAGGCTGGCTCCCACCCAGCCACCCACTGAACCTCTCTGAGGCCAGGGTGAGCTTACTCTTCAACACCAGGAATCATTAGGCTTCTCCATTTCATGAAGGAGAGACCCAAAGCCCTCTCCCAAGCCCAGTAAAAAGGAATGATTTGTTTTCCTCTTCACATCTTGTAAAACTGAAACTCTACACCCGTTAAACACCAACTATCCATTTCCCTTCCCCCAATCCCTGACACTCACCATTCTACTTTTTGTCTCTGTGGTTCTGACTACACTTACACCTCATATAAGTGGAATTTTTGTTTTTTGAGATGGAGTCTCACTCTGTCACCCAGGCTGGAGTGCAGTGGCACGATCTCGGGTCACTGCAACCTCTGCCTCTGGGGTTCAAGTGATTCTCCTGCCTCAGCCTCCCAAGTAGCTGGGATTACAGGTGCCTGCCACCATGCTCGACAGGGTTTCACCATGTCGGCCAGGCTGGTCTCAAACTCCTGACCTCAAGTGATCCACTGGCCTCGGCCTCCTAAGGTGCTGGGATTAGAGGCATGAGCCACCATGCCCGGCCATGTAAGTGGAATTATACAATATTTATCTTTTTGTGTCTGGCTTATTTCACTTAATGTAATGTCCTCATGTTGTAGCATGTCAGATTTTCTTTTCTAAGACTGAATAATATTCCACTGCATGTATGCACCATATTTTGCTTATTCATAGGTTGATGGACACTTGCCAAAGACACATGTTTTCACCGAATTATTTTCAGCTTCGGAGTGCTAAAGAGCCAATCTATTCCCAGAAACTCCATTTCATATGTATTTTTCAAAGATTAACCAATATTTGTTTAAAACTTGCAATTTTTACTGATATATAATTTGTAGGTTTCTTTTATCATCTAACATTTTTCTACTGTGTGATTTTCATGAACTGTTTCGTGTCCCATTGTGGCCTATCAGCCAGAATGGGCTGGGTTAAGCTGTACTAACAAACAACTGTAAAATCTCTGTGACATAAAACAATTTTAAATTTCTTTCTCACTCTATGTGTCACCTGCAGATCAGTTAGGGTTTAGCTCTGTTGTCACATAATGTTCTCACTCCAGGACCCAGGTAGAAGAAAAACTGACCACGAGAAAAAAAAAGTATATACTGGTTCTTAAAGTTTCTCCCTAGATGCCACATTGTATATCCTTTCACATTTCCTTAGCTAAAGCTAGTCACATGGCCTCACTTAACCTAAGGTGAGAAAGAAATGAAATCCTACTATGTGTCCAGGAGGAGAATTGGAAATATTTGGTGAACAGCACTGATGATATATGAGTGTAACATAATAAAGAATTCCCTATTTTAGGGCATCTAAGTCTTTTCCAATTTTTTTCTTAAGCCGAGCAAGTTTCTGGACACATATTTCTTTAAGATGATCAAAGAAGTATATACAATTTTGGTTGGGATGTTAGTGAAACCAGCCATTTATGTTGAGGTGGTGCAAATCTTAAACAAATTATAAGTCCCTAGCAATGATATGATTTTGAGTTTTGGCATCCAGCAATGCTCCAAATATCAATAGTCCAAAGTAAAATAGGCAGGAAAAAAAAAGCCAGAGTACTTAAATTTGCTTCTCAGATTGCCTAAAATCTATCTATTGTCTGTTTTTTTTATTGTTAATACTGAATCTTCTGTATATTTCTATAGGAAAATCCTCAGTATTATCAGGTCCAGCTAAAACTTTACCAGTTTGCGAGTTATTCACCATCTGTTGCCCCCACTACTGAATCTACTGTGCAAGGTTTTGCATGCCACACTGAGCACATGTGGCTTCACATTCTCCTGCCTCAGCCTCCCGCGTAGCTGAGATTACAGGCACCTGTCACCGTGTTCGGCTAATTTTTATACATTTTTTTTAGTAGAGACGGGGTTTTATCACGTTGGACAGGCTGGTCTTGAACTCCTGACCTCAGGTGATCCTCTGGCCTTGGCGTCCTAAAGTGCTGGGATTAGAGGCGTGCGCCTCTAATGGTTTCAGGTGCTGTCTTCCAATCTTTTCCAGATGATCCTACATGAAAACTTGCTCACACACCCAGGTACATATTACCTCTAGCTGTGGACAAGTCCATCTACAAATAATCATACCCTCCACACCCACTGACAGTAAACTCATGGAACAGCTGATGGGCTAATAGCCATCCTTAACTTAAGGGACTGGCCACTGCCCAAGGTAAATCAATATACCACGGAGGTAATAACACAAACCATCTTGACAGATCAAATCCAAACATTACTGTTATTCAGGGCCAGCTGGGCAACTGGATCTGTGTAACTGCTGGCCAGACAGACTCAGTGGGTAGCTATTCTGCGTGAGTCATCTCACATCCCAGCTGCAAGACAAAGGGCAAAACGGCACTACTTTCCATGTTATGTGAAAAATGCAGACCGTGTTCGAACTACTGTTGTCCTCACTGAAACATCCATCCAACCACGCTATGTGTATGTTGCAAACATACCTTCAATTGTTTTTGTTATATATTTTATTATTTAAGACCACTTTTCCCTAATCATCTTCCACGGGTACTTATGTGTGTGAAGTGGGGAAGGGAGATGAAAAAGATCATTTTGAAATGTGTTTGAGAAATACTGGATAAAACAAATATAATTAAGATTCTTGACTGCAAGACTTCTCAGAGCCTTTGATATACTAAGGGGACAGTAAATTTTCAAAAGGTACCTAGTGTTCATCAGTACAAATGACTACAGAACATTTTCTTAAAGAAACAAAATATCATTATTGTATGAACAAATGGTTTGCCTCTTTCTTGACCTGTACCCTCAATGAAAACATCTACCCTTGTTCATTCAGCACCTCTCCCTCAATTTGATATTCGTCTCATGGTCCTCACTATGCATCCCCAACTAATCAGACGTGGAAGACTCAGAGTATCTGGAATGAGGGATTGTCATCAGACAGGGTCAGGGCTTTCTTGAAAGAAATTTGAAATGATGAAAAGAAAGGGGAAGGGGAAGAAAACAGAAGATCCTACAAGTGTAGAGGGTGTCCAAGATAGTTTGGTGCAGAGCTGAGTGCAAAAAATGGGGAAAGAGAGGTATTGAGAAAGCTTTGAGATGAGAGGCAATTATATAAGGGGAAGAGTGAGGAAAAGAAAAATTTAAGAAATGAAGTTAGGAATTATGGATTGTATCTCCTTTAATATTCTTTGAGAAATGAAAGAAAGTGAAAGAGCGTGATCACACTTGGCTACTGAACTGTTTCTTTGAATGCGACCCCTGTTGAGACTGGCCACCTGGGCCCCGGGATTTATTCAAGTTACAACAGAACACCTCCACACCAGTATTCCGCAAAGTATCTTCAGCAAAATGCTGAATAACACCATCAACTTACACAACCTAGACTAGAGCTAGGGAATGAAGCAACATATTGATTGCTTTTGGCCCAGGGGCCTTTTAAGATTTATAAAACAAAGCTTAGAAAACTAAGAATGAATATTTCAGTAAAAAGCAAGGTTACAATTTTAGATACTGATTTCATAAAAGAAAACATCAAGGCTGGGTGCAGTGGCTCACACCTGTAATCCCAGTGGGAGGCTGAGGCAGCAGATCACTTGAAGCCAGGAGTTTGAGACCAGCTTGGCTGACGTGACAAAACCATGTCTCTGCTAAAAATGTAAAAGTTAGCCAGGTGTGGTGGAGGGCGCCTGCAGTCCTAACTACTCCAGAGTCTGAAGCATGAGAATTGCTTGAGCCCAGGAGGTGGAGGTTGCAGTGAGCCAAGATCATGCCACTGCACTTCAGCCTGGGAGGCAGAGTAAGACTCTGTCTTAAAAAAAAAAGAAAAAAAGAAAAGAAAAGAAAAAAGAAAACATCAGAGCACTGCTTTCTCACACAATTTATTAAAATTTGTCAGTTCAAATAAAACTTTTAATAACCCCACTTTGAATTTACATTAGTTCTAAGCCATTTGTTTAGCTAAATATGGATATTACTTGTATATCATACAAGTGTACTTGTATAGCATACTGCTTCATTAGATTGTAGGATTAAATAAATTAATACATGTAAAACTGTTAGAACAGGGTCTGCCATTTAGTTAGAACTCCATACATTTAGTTATCAGTTTTAATACCAAATTTCATCACTTTAAAACATTTTTTTTGCCTTTTTGCAAAGTCTCTGAAGTTGGGATGGCATCTTAGTCTGTTTAATCTACTGTAACGAAATACAATAGGGTGGCTTATAAACAAAAGCAATTTATATCTCACACTTCCAGAGGCTGGGAAGTCCAAGATCAAGGCACTGGCAGATTCAGAGTGAGGGCCTGCCTCGTCACAGACAGCTTTCTTCTCACTGTAACCACACATGGCAGAAGGAGCCGAAAGAAAGGGCACATGCAATCTCTTTTATAAGGACACTAATCTTGGGGGGATGCTGCCTTCCTGACCTAATCACCTCCCAAAGGCTCTACCTCCTAATACTATCAAATTGGGCATAAGGATCTAACATATGATTTTGGGATACACAAAAATTTAGATCAGAGCAGATGGTTTGCCATAAGTTCATTGGTAGCATGTTTTTTCCTCTTAGTGGTACATTAAATAATTGTGTTTCCAACAATTGATAGGGTCTTTGATTTAATAAAATACACTAATATTATTAATCCCTTTCTCCCATTAGTTTTGGATATTTTACTATATTTTTGTTCTCCACAAATGATTATCTGTCTTTTTATAGATTGATAGTCAAATACATATACCTTATATATTATTTCAAAAAATCAAAGTACCACCCCTTCTACTCCCATAAGATCTGTCAGGGTGAAAGATATTGAGGATAGTCAGGATTTCAGGTAATATATTGCCCATTTACTATACCTTGGGGAATGTTTGATAAAGGAGTTGAAATGAACAACAAATTAATCAGAAGAGAGACTGCAAGTCAGGGAGATATAAGGAAGACAAGATATGATATTGAGTAGTAACTCTTATAAAATATGTAGAAGTTTTCTTAATCAATATTCACATAATCAGCTTACTGGATCTACCAATAGTCTTCATTCCCTTGAACGTCTGTAGTGGAAACTTTGAGTACATGAATCTGTAGCAGTTAGGGTTCTTTGGTTGCTAGTAATGGAACCCAACTCTTTTTTGCTGACTTAAGCAAAAAGGGAGATTTTTTGGAACGTTATAGGACAGCAAAAACAATAGACTCAGAGACCAAAGTCAGAAAGGGCTGGAGCACCAGGCTTTGCACCAGGGAAACCTTATGGATCTTTATGGTGTCAGGAACACCCAACTTTCTTTTCTGGGAGCTACTCCTGGTCAAAATGGGTCTACTTTTTTTCAGTCTGTCTTTCTGGTCGAGGCTGAAAGTGCAGGAAAGGATCCCACGGATCCTGAGGTCATGTGCCTGCTCCTTGACTGAGGGAGAGCAGTGCACCTTGATCAGAGTCCTACCAGACCATCTCCAAGGGAAGACGCAAATCCCCAGAAGGGACTAGGCACTATGACTAAGGGACTGTGAAATGGATACTGGCCTGCCAAAACCCAAGGAATGACCACTACCAATCTGAACAAGAACAACTGGCACTTGGTTATCCTAGCATGCTAAATTCTACAACCAGTATGGAAGTCCATTATAAAATGGAAAGGGTCATAAACATAGCTTACAGTACTTGTACTCCAGAAGACATCCTCCTGGAATAGTCCTATAAATAAGGAGGAACTTGAGGGCAGCGTGGGTGGGGCAAATCTCATCCAGCTCAGCCTGCATCCCACAGAGAGCACCACACAGAAAAATGCACTGGCCACAAAGAGAGGCACTTCCCAAGGGCACCCCCAGCTTTTGCCTTTATCCTTGACTTGCCTACTCAGCTATTAGAGCTGCATGATCCTACAGGTCAGTCTCATTAGCTCATGTTCAAAACACTCGAATTTGTTTCCATGCACAAGATTAATTATAGCTGGTAGCTTGACTTACACATTAGATGACTCACCAGGTCCATGCAAACAACCTTAGCTTTTCCCACGGCTGCATGAGTCAACTTGCTTCTGTTAAATTGGGGTTATGATGGTTTGCCTTGTTTCCATCACCTGGCTTTTTTGGTGTTTTGTTCTGCCCCTAAGTGCCGCTTTCTCTTTCCTGATTCACCGATATCTCCCTGCCTTTGCATTTGCGGTCCTACTGATTCCACAAACAGTGCCCACTCAGGGGCACGTGTTCCTGTCACGGAGAAAAACAAACCAAAGCAGAGCTGCTGAGCTTGTCACCTGCTTTCTTGCTAGGAGCGAGATGTTAATTTTTGCAAAGGCAAAATTTGCATCCCTTAGATTTAGCAGGAGCAGAGGGGGAACTAAGGCTCCATGTGGATCTAATCTGCAAACATCCCGGGGTGGAGTCATTCTGGTTTCCGTCTGCCACCTTTTAAATGGTGTGTTTTATTATTACTGCACTTATGAAGAGTTATCTTTTCCACTCTGGTTTAAATACAATATTAAAGACATTTAGAGAAACACCAGTAATTTAAAGGAGAGTTGCTAAGCCAATATTTTTGTATGAACTTGGGTATGGAAGACTGAGGGAAACTAGAAATGGATGTTAAATACGGCATTTCAACATAGGGTTAGATGGTATTACTTTGATTTATGTTTTTGCTTATTCACGTGTGAGTGCATATTACATGCAGAGTTCTGTTTTAATGGCTGATCCTGCACAGAGGCAGGTCTGAGAGTGCCAGGAAACACTTAGGTCTGAACAATTTGCCTTGTCCCAACTTGCACTCTACAACCCCACTTGCTTCCCATCCTTCTGGCTCCTGAGCTCTGGCTTTTCCATTTGCTGACCTTGCCTTGCTCCCTGGATCTCACACCTGGCACCAGTTTTCTGCTCACAGCCTTTTACTGCCTTTCTTGATGAGAGCTTAGATTTTCCTTCTGGTCTTCTTTTCTTTTGCCATTGGCTCAGCCCTCAGCACGTTCGTCATCTCCTCTTTGACCAAGGACACCTATAAACAACTCTGTGAGCAGAACCTAGACATTGAAGGCGAAAAGAAAACCAGAATGAAGAACGTAGGATCTATTTGAGGAAATAGGCCTGCATATACTAACAAACAAGGTTTGAAACACACAAAAAACATTCAGAAATAGAGCACTGTCAAAAGCCTAACTTTTGGAAATAACTTTGTAGGCTAAGGGTAATAAACAAGATCTATCTTCCATGCCAATTCTAATTGATTGGAGTGCCAACTGTGGGAAAGGATTCTAAAGCTTCATCCTCATTGAGCTGGAAAGAGTATCTTGATCCATTAGTGACATCAGCTTCGAGCCAGGCAACATCCATTTGCTTATTGCTACCCTTGCCATGACAAATGTCCCACCATTTAGAAATTTTAAAGTAAGAGAGTTTTAAAAAATGAAATCACTATTTTAAGAAGATTAATCTGGTTCTGCACAGAATGATTGCAAGGAGGACAGGATGTTTCCAGAGACAGAAGTTAAAAGGCTCTCATTGTCTTGTTAAATGACAAAATGACTAAACACAGCTCCCAAAAAAGGGGGAGAAAGATAACATAAACTGGAGGAGCACTGTTCTCTGAGGAGTGAGGCTGAACCAGTGTCAGTGGGAATTCGCTGGACCTGCGAAGGAAATCACAGTGGCGGAAGCGGTGATTTCTTATCCCTCCTGACGGGGCCAACAAGGAAGAATGTTGGTTCCCCATCCCCAGTCCAATTCCAAATAGGCATCAGTATTGAGAGCAGCAGAAAACTGTGTCCCATGCCACTTACCAATGGGGAGAGCTTTCCGCTATCCTTTCCTGCCAAGCACCCAGCAGGTGGAATATGACCAGTGTGGACTCTGGGTTGGGGCTGGCAAAACCAAAGACTGATGAGTATCTGTATTTGGATGTCAATCATTGTAGATGTAGGAAGAAAAGCATGGATAAAAAACATTTTAAGAAGTAAAATAGAATTGATTAAAAAAATAAAGTAAATAGGATTTTGTGAGTAACAAAAAGAATTAGGAGAAGTAGAAGTGACTCTACAGTTTCAGATATGGAAAAGTGGGGAAAGTAAAAGATTTACAGAGGAAGTTGGATTGAAGTGTGGCAGAGACTGCTAAGTTTCTCTAATATCTGTCTTCTCTTTTCCCATAGAACCAGAACTGCAGACTTTTAGCTGGGCATATTACATCTCAGAATAAAGATTGCATTTCCAAGCTTCCTTTCGGCTCAGTGCCTGTGTGTTGTAAGTTCTTGCTTACAGGCTATAAATAGACGCAACATATGCAAGTTTAGGGTTGCGCCTTCCTCCTCCCTTTTCCCCCTTCCCACTGCCAAGGTGGCTTATGAGATGATGTTGATGAGCTGCTTTGAACCATATGGGCAAGAGCAACCCTCTAGAGATGGAGTGGCAAGATCAAAGGATCCTGGTCCTTGATGCTGCCATCGGAGCCCAGGACTGCTTACACATGGGCTGTTACAGAGGTGTGGGCATCAGAGACATCCTCTATCTGTACCAATTCTCTATTATCACAAGTCTTTATTACATTTTCACCTATATCCTAATTTCCACCAGGAGTGGCTTTTATAAGAAAGGTATTAAAAATTACATGCCAGTGCCAGGTATGGTGGCACCCATTGTGTTCCCAGCTACTCAGGAGGCTGAGGAAGGAGGATCTCTTGAGCCCAGAAGTTAGAGGCTGCAATAAGCTATGATTATACCACTGCACTCCAGCCTAGGTGACAGAGCAAGATTCCATCTTTAAAATAAATAAATTAAAATGACACGCCAGGATAATCAGGCATTTTGCAATGAGATTGAACTGCTCCATGTAATTTTCTCAGTAATCAGGAAAATGGAGGAGATGCTGGAAAACTAGAGAGAACCAAAAAAGTAGTGAACAAAGTTTTTTTGTTTTTTTTGTTTTTGTTTTTTTTGAGAAAGCAGGTAGGTCCTGACAGTGAGAGACTGGTAAACATGGAGGTGACCTGAGCCAGGGTCTAGACCAGGAAGATCCATGAGCATTTGGAATAAGAGATGTGGACCAGCAGGAGGCAACATAAGCTCATAAAGACCAAAGACAATTTTTTGTTTTGATGGTGACTACAGACAGGTAAATCAAGATATACTTGTGCACATAACATATCTGAATGTCTGCAAGGCATTTAATTAGGTCTTTCTGAATTTGTTTCTGGAGAGAATGAGGGAGTCTCATAGTAGATGATAGCCTTGTTGGATGGATGTGTGTGTAGCTGAGAAGATCTGCATCCACGTGGGAGGAAAGGACTGGTAAGACAAAGTGCCAAACAGGCCCAGCACTCAAACTCCGTTAATACAAGTCTGGAGTGCATGGCAAGGAGAGAATCGGACTGACCTCCCACCCGGCTGGAGTCTATGTCTCATTCATGGTGCCTTGAAAAGAGACATTGGCAGATTGCTGCTCATCCAGAGGAGGGCAATCAAGGTAAATTGGAAATTACAGAACTGATAAAGAATGGAAAGTGTTTAGACTGAAGACCTGAAGCCTTGGGAAGAGGGGCTGGATGATGGCAACCGTCTTCAAATATCTTTAGAATTATTCCTTTAGTATGTTCCATGTGGTTCCATTGGCTGCATGTTCTCCCCAGGGCTGTCGCATGAGTCAGTGGCAGGCTGAGATTGGAACTTGAGTTTCAGGTGTGCAGAGGGAAGTGGAGCCAGAGCGTTGGTGGTCTGTTCTGGAGCCTGCCCCTACAAGGAACCTGCCATTAGGTACAACAGCAAGCCAATTTTAGTCACGGATTTCTCATAGCCAACAGCATCCTGAATGATATTTGAGTCAGGCCAGAGGCAGGGAGACTGGTGAGGCAGCCACTATGGTAATCCGAGCAAATAGGATGGTAAATTGGCCTTAGGCAGTGGCCATGGTACTGAAGAGAAGTGAGCAGATCCAGGAGACAGGGGAAGGCTACAGAAAACATGCCGCTTGATAAGGACATGGGATGATGAGACAGGGTGGAGTTTAGGAATTCCCTCAATCACATTTTCCTCTTGACTTACGTGATGAATTCAGATGTATTCTTGTAATACACAGTTTCTTTTCAATGTCAATTTAGTCTCAAGAAGCTCTTCTGCTCCCTCCAAGAAGTCTGCAGCTGAGACTGGAAAACCACAGGGATAAACTCCCCAGGGGAGAGTGGTAAAAAGAAAGGTGCCAGCAGCACATTCTCCCTTTGTTTCCGTCCAGTTCCTTTTCTTTTCTGGGTTTATGAGCAGTCATAGCAGTTTAATTCTGAATTTATCTTATTAGTCCATTCTAGGCTGAAAAGACATCCTTCCACCTACTGACCTCTTTGGAGGTTACTGCATGAATCCAGTCCTAAAGAAAGCACCATATCCCAAGGCCTGAAAGCTAATGGTCTCTTCCCACCAGCCCTAGTTTGAAAAGAAACCAGGGTTCGTTCCTGTGTAGGTCCAGGCAGAATTCTAGGGCTGGACTTTCGTTCATCGTCTTTGCTATTTCTTTCACCCAATGTTATTTTTAATGGAGCCTGTGTCTTTCATTCGCCAGGTTGGGGCTCTTTTTTTTATCATTGGTGCCATAGGGAAGACTTAAGAGAAGGCTTGCTGCCACCACATAAACGCACTATTGTCTTGTGGCTGGAGACATCCCACTTGTCTTTCCAGATCCACTCTCCAGCTTTCTCTCCCTGTGTAGAATACATGAGGCTGAAGCAGGAGGTAGCGATAAGCTCATGTTCCCTGCAGCTTCTGCTGGGCCAATTGCAAGCAAGAGACCAGTGGGAGAGAGGACAGGGAAGCAAGGGTCTTGATTCCTTTAGCATCTCCAGTTGGGAACTCTGCAGATGGGCTGCATTCCTTATACAAAGATTCTAGCTCCTTTAAGGCAAGCTTCTGACCACAGCCCTCTTAATCTTGGGATTTCAGTAACTGGTCTCTCCCCCTGCTCCTTCAGGCCTAGGGTGCAGAACAGAACCTCACTCTCCATGAACAATGACACTCTCCCTTGTGGTTCCTCCATATCCTTCCCACACCTTTGAAGACAATTCCTTTATTTAACTGTACTCAAAGTATCCCAATTTGAGTATACCATCTCTTGCCTGCCAAGATCCTGGCAACTCCCACCCAGTCCAAGGGCTTTGGAAGTCATCCTATATTTTTCCACTGACCTTTCACATCTCATCCCATGTTTTTCCCTGTGATTGTTCTGGGAATTTGAAAAGACAAGACTAAACATATAAGGAGCATGATGAAAATCTGACCCCGAGAGGGAGAATGGGAAGCAAGACTGGATGGAAGCATTCTAGACTGCCTCGCAATCCAGAAGAGGTTTGGCAAGGCTGCTGGGGACTTCTCAAGCCAACATCAGCCATCAGAGGAGTCTTGTGTTTCCCAGGAATGGGCCTGCCTTAGTATTCTGGCTGTGCTCATTGACTGGGAGCAGCCCACTGGAAGTGTGGCCTCTGTGCAAGTATGGCAATGGATTTCAGAGCACAGCTACTTCCCTGTGGTTGGAAGTCTGTGAGACGCATTCTCACGGCTACTATATTCATGCCATGAACATTTTTAGCAACACTCCCACCTCCTATCACTAATACTCTATTTTTACCTTGCTGTAGCTATTTCTTCCTCAAAGAGCATTGTATTAAAGTTCCAAATGTGCTTTCTCGGTCAAAGGGCGATACCAAGATACCACACCGTGGAGATGTTTGCTCACCGTCTCCCAAATGGCCTGACAGGGCATCATTTATTACGTTACAAATTTACAATCATCAATCGCCTGGTGAGCTCAGACCTGACTTTGTCAGCATACCATGCAGTGCATGTCTCAGGGCAGGCCTGCGCCAATTACATTTCAGGAGGTTGATATGAAACATCAGAATGCCAAGTTATTCACTTTTCAGACAAAACCATCTTTAGAAGGACAAAAGCATCTGAAGTTTCTAGGATCTTCTAGGATCAATACATTCTTTCCCTGTAGGAGCTAAACGGTAATCAGGAGATTACTAGTTGAGTGTGACATCAGATCAAAGAGAACTGGATAAGCCAAAAGTTTGCAGCAGCAAAGTAAGCTACCTAGTACATCATTCATGCCTCACAGAGATGGTCTTACAGGCAGAATATGAATACACAAACACAACAGCTATTATACCCCTCTAGATACATTTACCCACTAGGAGTGGCATTGCACCCTCAAAATCCATTGGCTAAGGCTTCTTTTCCATTGGGCAGAGTTTGAACAAGCACTACCACTATTTGTCTCTGTGACTGTCTTTTTTCTCTGTTTCCAGAGTGGCCCATCCCAACCACTGCCTCCCCTTGCACCACCGTCCTCCCACTCCCAGCCAGTCCGAGGGCTTTGGAAGTCGTCCTGTCTTTTTCCATTCATCTTTCACATTTAGTCCAATACTGCAGTTAGTGCAGTTTAGCACTCAAAAGTCAGTCCTGTCTCCCCCGTTTCCAAATTTTGGAGGCCCTTAAATGCAAACAATGGTCAAATACTATCAACAAAGTTTATTTTTCTTTTCAGGGCTTTGAGCTGAAAAGAGGAGCTTCATGATATATTCCTGGGTTCACTCGGTTTTCATCCCTGGTAAAACAGACCCTTCGGCTACGTTTCCTTTCTCCACAAATGGAGTCTCACTGGTTGCTTTTGCCAGGGCTATGGTGAGAAGAGCAGAAGAGCTATCTGCAAACCCTAGCCATCTCCAATTGGCTGCCTGTTGGAAGGGGAAGTGTAGTTGACCACATCTAGCTATACACAAAGCCAAGTAATTCTGCAGGCAAACTTCTGCCTCCATGGAGCCTGCCCAGCCACCCTTGCAAGGAGAGAAATTCCTTCTGTTAGTGCAGAAAACGGTCCCAGCTAGGATGCCAAACTCTCCTGAGGCATATATAAACGTAGAAACATATACTTTGTGGTCTTCCTCTGGTCAGACTGTCCTCCTTGGCCTTAGCTTACGTTGCTCTGGTAATGTCCTTACTACACTTCACCAGACTACTGTGCAATCAATTGGTTAATATGGTGCAACCAATTCTCCCATTTCACTTTGTGAGAAGGCAGCAAATGTGCCTTGCCCCCATGTCCCAGCATGAAATTTACATGCCAATTACAAGTCCACATGGCCAGCTAGAGGGGCATTTCCCAGCCCTTTGTCTCTGTCTCTGCTTTCTCAGGCTAAGAATCAGAGAAGACACAAGACTCATTTGTTTTTGGTCAAATGTGGGTAGAGCAGGGATTAAGTCCTGAGAGTCAGGAAATCCAATTTTCAGGCTGATTTTTGTCCTGGACTAACTCAGCAGCTCTCAACAAAACACTTAATCCTTCTGGAATGCAGTTGCCTCCTCCTTTTGAATGGTAATGTACTAGTTGGCCTCACTCACCTCTAGGAGCTCTTCGGAGGTAAAAATGTGATAATAGATGTGAAAGTGCCACAAGAGATGTAGAAGGTCCTGCCAATCAAAGGACTGCATTTGACATAGTCCTTTTTAAAATAAAACAAAAACATTGCTGCAGGCTGGGGGAATGTTTGTGTTTAACCCAAGAAGGAGCCTTCAGCAGATCTCAGCAAATCAAAACACAATATTCCCATTGAAGAACTCCATGGGTTTCCTCCGCCCTCACATAACACAGCAGTATGTCGGGGCTTCGTGACTTCATTTGTTTGGCTCACCCATGCCTCTAGCATCTCCTAAGAAGCTTAGAAGTTAACTGAGAATGCTTTAAGTCACAACCAAAAAGAGTAGGGAGAGGTATAACTTTTATCTTTTATTTTTTTTTTTAGAGACAGGGTCTCACGATGTTTCCCAGGCTGGTCTCAAACTCCTGAACTCAAGCACTCAAGCGATGCACCCACCTATGCCTCCCAAAGTGCTGGGATTACAGATGCGAGCCACAGAACCCAGCCAGTTAAAACTTTTTTTGATTTCCAAGGATGGAAACCCATCTTGAAATAATTTAGCCAAGCAATGGGAATTTATTGGAGATGCATTCTCATAACTGTGGGAAGATGTAAAGTACAGCTGGACCATGAGGACAACTGAATTGGAACTGAAATTCTGCCAGTAGGCTTTCTCCTCATCTCTCATCTGCTACTCCATGCTGCATTCTCTTAAAATGATCTCTTTAACAGGTAGGTCACATGGTCACATTTAGATTCCAGGACTCAGACCCCACATCTTCACCTCCAAAATGAAACCATTTCTCTTTTCGTACTTCCAGTGTGAAAAGTTCTTGGGAATAATTGTGGTTAATTTGGTTTGTCTCAGATGGCCACTCTGGGACCAAGGAACCATGCCCCAAAGTGCAAATTACTGCAACTGGTCAAATTAAGCCAGATTCCACACCTGAACCAATGGCTGAAAGTAGATAGGAGCTGGGGTCAATAGTCCAGACATGGCCACAAGGGACAGCTCTGTGATTTACAGTCCTTCCGTAACTATAACAGGTTCACTGCCCGAAGCAAAGTGAGTTAAGACACTGGGGGTTACAGCAGAGAAAGAGTTTAACAATCACAGGACAGCCAAAGGAGAAGATGAGAAAAAGTCTCAAATCCACCTCCCCAAGAGGTGTGGGGATATTGTTTCTAAGGGGTCTGTACAGGTGTTGGACTAAAGTGTGGGGATTGTTGATTAGTTGAGAAGTGAAGTGTGAAGTCATGGGACAGGTGATGAAGAAACTGCTTTCCGGTGCTGAATTGGTTCCTTGGTGGGGGTCTTTAGACTGGTTGGCGTTAGCCATTGTGCTGGATTTGAAAAACACCATAAGCAATTCATGGGTGAAAAGGTCTATTGTCAGAGATTCTATCTGTAGGAATAATGGGTTCCAGATGGGTGCAGGTAGTCAGTGTACTATTATATCACTCTTGGTTAGTTAGCAACTGCAGGGGAGTGGTCAAAGTGTGCCCCGGTCAGTGCCTACCTATAATTCTGCCTAAAGCCTGACTTGTAATTCTCGTTAACCCTGTGATGGTGGTTTCACTTGCCAGAAAATGGGGCATTACTGGAAATTGGGCTGACCTAATTGCAGGAAGTGAAGGGGAACTGCAGAACACGCCTCCATATTTTTTATCTAAACTGGAGTCATACTTGTCCAAGGAATGCAGAAACTGGATGCAGAATCTCCCAACACTGCACTTGGCCGTGCCACACTCAGAGAAGGTAAAAGTTCTTAGGGCCTCATCTGGTTCTGTTAGATCACCCCGTAGACTCAACCTCTGAATACACATGTGAGGGGGTTAGAAATATGGGGATAAAAATCTGTCCAGATATTTGCTAGCATTTCTCTAAGCATTTTGGCCTCATGCTGATATAGATGTTAACATTTTTCCTTCTCCTTTTTCCCAAGCATCTCAAGTCATAGTTCAAACCACCAGTTTTGAATTAATTCATTTCCATGACAACAAATTATTATTCTTTCCCTTTTGCCCTTTCTCTATCACTTACACATGATATAGAAAGAGAAGCGAATGTCAATATATTTTCACACCAAGAGTAAGGACTTGTGCTAACAATACAAAAAAAAATGTGCCTCATTAACTTTTACCAAATGCTAGGGGGAAAAAAAGCAAGTATATACATGAAGAGATTGGTGTTTCCTGCTAGAGATCAAATTACATTTAATTTTTCCAAAAAAGCAGTAAAGCAAATGCAACTCCTTTTAAAATGCAATTAATTATAGGCCAGCTCCTTTGGACTTGTAATAATTTTTATTCAGTCATAGAGCTTCCTTCATAATGACTTTGCATTTCAGGTACAGAGAAGGCACAGAATTTCCCAAAAGACCTTAGTCAATGCAGAATTAAATGGAAAAATTCCACTTTTGTCTAAGGTGAAAAATCTGACCTTCCTTACGCGCAGAACCTCTAGAGACATCAACATGGTCTGTATGAGCAACCTCAGCAAAAGAAAAAACAAGAAAGCCTCACCTGATAGGTTGTCAATCACAGAATAAAAAAGGAAAGAAAGAAGAGAGGCAGCTTTATTTTATTTAAATATAATTACCCTTCTTGCTTTCCTAATATGACAATGTGGGCGTACATTGGGCTGTTTCTCAGTGATAAAACTGGCTACCATGGCAATAAATGCTCTTTCCTTAGTTCTGGGTTTTTATAAGATGTTGGTCACTGAAAGCACAATGTGATGTGTAAAATCAACCTCCTTCTGAAATAGGTTAAAAATAACTGAGTTGCAAGCTTTGAAATGCTTAAGAGTGTGCATTTGATAATGGTGGGTTGATTGGTGGTCCCCCCCTCCCCAGATGTGCCCATGTCCTAAATCCCAGAACTTGTGTATGTGTCCTTCTTTGAAAGAAGGGTCTTGGAAGATGTAATTAAATTAAGGATCTTAAGGTGAGGAGGCTGTCCTGGATTAGGTGAGTCTGCCCTAAATTCCATCACAAATGTCCTTATAGGAGACACACAGAGGAAACTCACAGAAGAGGAAGAGGCGATGTGATCACAGAGTTAGAGGCAGGAGTGGTGTGGCCACCAGGTTCTGGAAGAAACCAAGAACAGATTCCCCGAGAGCCCCTGGAGAGAGTGTGGACCTGCCAACACCTGCGGTTTTGACTCTGGGCTTCAGAACTGTGAGTTTATCAATTGCCATTGTTTTAAGCCCCCAAGTTTGGGGTTATTTGCTATGGCTGCCCCAGGAAACAGATGTAGTAACCCACACTGATTTTGAAGCCAGGAAGAGCAAAGAGGAATTTAATCATCCAACAGCGCAAGCCCACTGAAAGAGGACTGCAGTGGTTGGCAGAAGTCTGAACTTCACACATCTTGCAGGAACAGGCTTCCCATAAAGGTTTAGATGTTGGTGGAACAGACTTCCCACTTGAGGATGGGCTCCAAGGAGAGAACGCTCCTTCAGCATGTCCCAGGAGTCAGACACTGTGCCGGGTGTTTGGTCTGCATTTTCTGTGGGAGATCTTGCATTCATATTCACGGGCCCACATCTGCCCACATTTCAGATAAAGGCTACTCCATCAGCCTGAGCCCCGAAGTGAAGATGAGGAGCTTGTAAGGGGCACGCAGCAGGAGTGAGAAAAAAACTACGGAGTTTTAGGCTCGTTTCTCACAGCTGCATAGCCTCACCTGTCCAGAATGACAACCGTGTCTAATCTACTTAATGACTTCATGCAGCAGATATCATCATATTCATTTTGTTTATTTATTTTTGGGGACAGAATCTCATTCTGTCACCCAGGCTGGAGCGCAGTGTGGCTCAATTGTAGCTCACTGCAGCCTGGTCCTCCCAGGTTCAAGCAATCCTCCCACCTCAGCCCTCTGAGTAGCTGGGACTACAGGTGTGTGCCACCATGCCCAGCTGATATTTGTACGTTTTGTAGAGATGAGGGTTTCACCATGTTGCTCAAGCTGGTCTCGAACTCCTGAGCTCAAGTGATCTGCCTGTCTTGGCCTCTCAAAATGCTGGGATTACAGGTGTGCATATTTGTTTTAGAAATAAGAAAACTGAGACCCAGAGAAATTCATTACATTGCTCAAAGATACAACTAATAAGAGGCAGAACTGGATTTGACATCTTAAACCTTTTGAGTTGAGGATACACAAAAAGATGTAAATTTAGGAACATTCGTTTATATGAAATGTAGAATAACTTGAAGGAAAGAAGGTGGAAAGATGAGGTCAGCAGTTATGAAGTAGAAAGAATTCACCGAAGAACTAGGCATATGCATCCAAGCTGGCTGCCACAAAGAATCATAAAGAGCCATGGCAAGAGAGGGCGAGGCCTGGACTTGAGCCAGACTGAAGCACAAAACACGGAAAGAGCGGAATAAATGCTGGGAATCCATGCAGGGACGTGTCAGAGGGTTTTAGAGTCAGACAGCCCTGCATTCGAGTCCTGCTTGCTAAACTCTAGGTTCTCCCTGGGAGATGGAGTAATCACAGCGCATTTCTTCCCAGGTTGCTGGGTAGATTAAAGGAGATGAAGTAGCCTTGGCCCAAGGAAAACCTCACTGAGTACTAGCCGTGGTGGTTGTTATTTTTAAATTTATTTCAGGTATATGTCTATGCTTTGATCCTTGAGAGTGAATTCAAAATTCCGAGTGATGACTTTATCTAAAAATTGTGAGGTCTTAGGAGACATCAATGTTTTATAGAGGGATAGTTTTAACAGTTTTCTATATCTATGTCTATAAAGATATAGATAGTTTTGTATCTATAGGTAGTTTTAACAGAGCATTAAGAAAATGCTCTTTCCTCTGTAATCCATGTTCTTTGAAAGAGAGATTCTTTAGGGAGTTAAAAAATCTCATTGTAGTCAAAGTTCATGGAGAAAGAAGGTGGGCAGAAAAGAAAATCGAAGTCAAGAGAGTTCCATGTTTTTCTTAGCACAAGAAGGAGGGAGGGATGAAGAGATGGAAAAAGAATGGAGAAAGGGAGGGATGGAGGAAGGGAGGGAGAGTTGGAGGGAGGGATAAAAGGAGAAAGGGATGCGTGGGGGATAGAAAGAGGGAGGGAGGGAAGGATGGAGGGAGGAGGGATGAAGGGATGGAGTGAGGGAAGAAAGGATGAAGGGGGAGGATGGAGAGATGGAGGGATGGAAATAGGGGGAGGGAGGATTGAAGGGATGGAGGGAGGGAAGGATGGAGAGATGGAGGGAGGGAAGAAGGGAAGAAGGGTTGGATGGAGAGAGGAAAGAATAGAGGGATGGAGGGATGGAAAGAGAAAGGGAGGAGTGCAGGGATGCAGGCAGGGAGGGATAAAAGAAGGGAAGAAGGGAGGAAAAGATATAGGGATGGATAGATGGAAAGAGAGAAGGAGGAATGGAGGGATAAGGGACGGATGGTAGACTGTTAAATGTTTTCACATATCTCATTTACTCCTCACAACAATAAAGTTAATCCTTATAAAATCTGGAAATGTATTGTGTATCCTAATTAATAACTTTTTCTGTAATTTAGGTAAATGATAATTTAAAGAAATATTTATTTAACAAGTATCTGTCAACAGCCTGGTATTATTGGGCAAGCATTGCACTAAGTCCTAAGTACACAGTGGGCAGCAAGGCAGTCTCCACCTCCAAGAAGCTCTTAGTTTGGTGAAGAAAAATGGCATATAACCAAGTAAATAACATATAATTACAACTCGGGATGCGTTATCTGATGGAAACTAAGTATGCCCTCATTGGGGAGTAAGAAAACTGTACAGATAGGATGATTGAGGAAGGTCTAGAGGATGAAATAGACATAAGCATGCAAAGAACAGAGTACACATGTGTGTTAGCGTGTGATCAGAATGATGAAGAGCCTTCCAGCTGGGAGCTGACACATTTAAAGGTCCTGAGGGTGAAAGACTTGGAATGCCTGAGAACTCCACGTCCTGGAGGCCAGTGTGGCCGTGGCCTGGTGAGTGAAGAGGGCATGAGAAGAGACAAGGTAGCTGAAGTGGGCATCAGATCCCACAGGACCTTGGGGGCCCTGGTTACAAGTTTGAATTTAATTCAAAGTGAATTAAGTGCCAGTCTGGGCAACATGGTGAAACTGCGTCTCTACCAAAAATACAAAAAATTAGCCAGGTATGATGGCAGGCACCTGTGGACCCAGCTACTTGGGAGGCTGAGGTGAGAGAGCTGCTTGAACCTGGGAGGTGGAGGCTGCAGTGAGCCAGGATTGCACCACTGCACTCCAGCCTGGGTGACGGAGTGAGACCCTCTCTCATAAACAAACAAACAAGCAACAACAACAACAAAACCAAAGTGGATTAAATAGTGATTGAAAGCATTTAAGCAGGGGAGCGGTCTTTCATTTATATTGTGTACAAACATCTGATTTAACTTTTTAAAAGTATACTTTGGATGCTGTGGGGAGAACAGAATTGGAGGAACACAGGAATATAAGAGAGATGTGTCAGCTTCCTGTGACTTTCAGGTGAACGACGATGATGATGATGCCTGGGACATGGAAGGAGAGGGAGAGGAGTGGATAAATCCCAAATATACATAAGAAGTTGATGTGGAGAAGCTGGGTGAAGGAGTTGAGAATCAAGAATGGGAGCTTCTCAATTGGAAAGAAACATACGTGGTGTTCATGTTTGCAGCCCAAGAGCTCATTTGATGGGCTAGGACTATAAAAGAATCTAATGAATGGTGAACTTAATGAAACTGGATGTGTTCCTATGAATCTAGAGACGTTTCCTAATCCTCACTCAAGTTCTTGTCATGACAATCTCCTTTCGTTTGATTCATCCCAGAAACAAGCACCTTGGACGTAGTTTCTGGATGCGTTTAATGGCCCCTCTGTTCTCCGCACTGCACAGACTATGCCTGAGGCATAAACTACCACAGAATCAGAAGGACTTTGATGAAGCTGAGGGTGGCTGGAGAAAGGCCACTGAAGGATGAAGAATGAATATTATGTTACGTGGTAACCAACCCCCAATGCTGAGAGGGCTATCATGCAGCAGCGCCTAATGTGAGCCTATCCCTGCCTGGCTTTGGGCACTAAAGTTCTGCCACTCACACACTTAGTCCCAGGCATTCCCAGTGCCAGCCAGAGCCTGACCCAGCTCCTAATTCTAATCAGAATTCTTGACCTATGGGCTCCCTGTCGTTTTGGAGGGCAGGGTTTTCCCATTCATCCCTCACTATGAGGTCCAGACTGTGAAACTGACCTTTCCTCTGGATTCCATCAGGGAGGCTGGGGTTCTGATCCCAGAGCTATTTTCTGTACATATCTTGGCCAACATCTTGACTGCCACTTCATGTGAAACCCAGAGCCAGAACTGCCAAGTTAAACTGCTCCAAAATTCCTGACTCACAGAAACAGCGAAACAATACATGTTCGCTGTTTTAAGCCACTAAATGTTAATTTGTTACACAGCAAAAATAAGTAATATGGATTTTGGTACCTGAAAATGGGGTGCTATATAACAAATAACTAAAATCTGGGAGTGACTTTGAAACCAGAAAGTGAGCAGAAGCTGCAAGGACTCTGAAATATTTAAGGAAGTCTCAAGAGCCTTGAAACAATTGTTTGTGGAAGCATTATTGTCCTTCCAAGAGGCTTCGGTGAAGGCCTAAGGGAAAGTGAAGTGAAATTTCTCCTGGAAAGTGAAATGAATTTTCATCCTGGAAACAGGATGAAAGGGAATGTTTATTATGCAGTAGAAGAAAGTTTAGCAACACTGTCACCTGCAGTATTGTGGAAAGTAGAAAATGTACCAAATGAACTGCATGACCTAGGTAAAGAGGTTTCCAGCAGGAATATTGAGGCTGCCAGCTGTTTTCTTTTTGCTACTTATATAAAATGTGATAGTAGGATAAAAAATTAACAAAAGTAATGTTAAACTTGGAGGAGCTGGGACTCAATAATTTAAAATTCTTAGTCTCCCAATGTAGCAAATAATATTAACGTTGAAAAATGGCTTCTGAGCAAAGAAACAAATCCAGGGCACTATCAGGAAAGCTTGGTCTAAAGATGAAGCCAAAGATATGACTCTAAAATTCTTTTCGAAGGTAACAGACAGACGAAAGGTCTATCTTAAGATCTGTTCAGTCAGACCAAAGGTCTTCTAGAGAGTTTAAGGGTGGCCTCACAAATCCTGTCAATCAAATAATAGAACTTCCAAGAAGCTTAAGGGTCTTGTTATGTCATCAACTCAGCAAGAGCTTAAGGCAGAGAAGAGTTTCTCTTCAAACCATTTGTGAGTGTGACTTCTGCCAAGTGAAATGAACTCCAATAAGATTAACGGTGTTTTTAAGAGACTTATATCCACAGAAACACCACTAGCTTAGACCAAAAGAGATAGAGACAACACAAAATGAAGGTTGCACCCCCAAACTTCTATGAATAGCAGGAAGCAGGCTGAGAAAACTGTTCAGCTGCAAAAATGTGCTACCCTTCGTCAGGACCAAGGGAAAACTTATCCTTCATGCTCTGAAGGTTTGCTGAAGTTCACTGACAAGAGGCATATTTATGAGAGAAAAGGTATACAAATGTATTTGATCATCGTTTTATGTGACGTAAGAACCTTCAGAATGAAGACCCAAAAATACATGGGGTATTGTCCATTTTTATGCTTAGGTTTAACAATGTATGGACAGCTTTTTAGAAATATGATTGGACAAAACAGTATGATCTAATGCTAATAGACTGAGTAGGAAGATCCAGCAAGGCCTGCCTGTGTAGATTCTTGGTCTTTTCTGTATGTTCATTTCTTCCTTCTGGATATGGAGCAAGACGCTCCCTGAAATGAGGGTCTTATGATCTACAGTCAAACAAGATAGGCCAGATAATTTCTTTATGGTCAGTTTTTATGCAGAAAGGTGGAAGGAATGTTAGAGTAATATTTTTAGGTTTCTTAGCTGGATTTGGGGAAAAAGAGTCCTGGTTTCTATGACCTGCCTTGGAGAGGAGGGATTCTCAGGTCTATGGCTACCCTCAAGGGAAAATGAGACAGAGACAGGAGGACAGGAGAAGGTAGAGAAAAACTTGTGCTTCTGACACCTTCACTTTGGGATATCGTTTTCTGAGTCCCAATATCTTCATGAAAAAGGAAGCATAACTAAGAAGGCAGAACTAAGAAATCAAAAAAACAGAGCTAAGAGTTATGGGGAATTATTCTCATAATTTGAGACTTAATCTAATTATACTATTTCCCAACTGGATTTCAAAATTGCTATGAACCAGTGACTCCTGTGTGCTTCTTGTTTTATTCTTTTCTAAACAGAAGTATCAATATCAGTTATCCTATGCCAGCCTCACCATGTGTGTTGAGTGTGTGGAGAAGATAACTTTCACTTTAGTTCACAGATCTTTGGATCAAAAGCTATATTGAAGGGCCAGGCAGGGTGGCTCACGCCTTTAATCTCAGCACTTTGGGAGGCTGAGGTGGGAGGATCACGTTAGGCCAGGAGTTTGAGACCAGTCTGGTCAACATAGTAAGACCCTTGTTTCTAAAAAAAAAAAAAAAAGAACTGTATTTAAGGGAGCTCCAGCCAAGTAACCTCTTATGTACCTGGTCTTGATTTAAATGACATATCTGTAAGTTAAGCTGATATAATAGGATAAGACTTTTGGGAATCTTGAGAGGGGGTGCCTATATTTTGCATGTGTGGGAAATTGGGGCAGAATGTGGTGGTTTTAAAATGTCTCCCAATTTTTTGATATTTCTCTCTTCAAGTGGTGGAGCCTAAATCCCTTCTCTTTGAATGTGGGCTGAAGTTAGTGACTTGCTTCCTTTTTTAAATGTTTATTTCAATAACTTTGGAGATACAAGTGGTTTTTTTGTTACATGGATGAATTATATAGATTACATAGTGGTAAATTCTGAGATTTCAGTGCACCCATCACCCAAGTAGTATACATTGTACCTAATATGTAATTTTTAAATCCCAGCCCCTCACCCACCCTTCTCCTTCTGAGTCTTTAAAGTCCATTATACCCTCTATACGCCTTTGGATAACTTAGCTCCCACTTATAAGTGAGAATATATGGTTTTTGGTTTTCCACTCCTGTGTTACTTCACTTAGAATAGTGGCCTCCAGCTCAGTCCAAGTGGCTGCAAAAGATGTTATTCCATTCCTTTTTTATGGCTGAGTAGTAGTCCATGGTATACATATACCACATTTTCTTTATCCACTCATTAGTCAGTGGGCACTTAGGTTGGTTCCATATCTTTGCAATTGTGAATTGTGCTGTTATAAACATATATGTGCAAGTGTCTTTTTCATATAATAACTTTTTCCTTTGAGTAGGTACCCAGTAGTAGGATTGCTGGATTGAATGGTAGATCTATATTTAGCTCTTTAAGGAAACTCCTTACTGTTTTCCACAGAGGTTGTACTAATTTACATTTCCACCAGCAGTGTATGTATAAGTGTTCCCTTTTCACTAGATCCATGCTAGTATCTATTATTTTTTGATTTTTTAATAATACTTCAACATGAACAGGATCCACCTGGCTCTCAGCATGTTACCCTGGAGTGGGGAATAAGGGAGATGAGTAACTGCCACCAAAATATTCTGCAGCTAAATAATCAGTCTGTCTCTGACCCAGAAGCCTTGTTTATTGTCAGATTTAAATATATATATATAAAATCAGTGACTTCAGATATTAGGTCTTACAAGGCACTGCAGCTTCTCTCTCTCTTTGTTAGAGTTGCTCTATAGTGAGGTCCTTGTGGCAACAAGGCTGAAAGCTTTGATAACAGCTAGTTAGGAACTGAGGGCTCTTGCCATCAGCCATGTAAAGGAGCTTAGAAGTGAATCCCCTAACCCCGGTCTAGCCTTCAGATGACTGCAGCCTTGGCTGACATTTTGGATGCAACCTTATAAGAAAGCCTATTGCAGAAGCACCCATTAAGTTGCTTCTGAATTCCTGACCTACAGAAACAGAGGTAGTATATGTTTGTTTTTTTAAGCCACTAATTTTGGGGGTAATTTATTATGTAGTGAAAGATAACTAAAACAGTTAGCCAGAGTTGGTTTCTATTGCTTGCAACTGAAGAACTGACTAATACAATGCATAAGACACTTGGTATAGAACCTTACAAGTACTCAATACATAGTAGCAATTACTATTATATTAATAAGAGATTAAATCCACTTATTCTCTACCCCTCCAGAGGGCAGACATAGAACTAATGGTAGGAAGTTATAGGGAGGTAGAGTTCAATTCGATGAAAGAAAAAAATAAATTTAGAAATTAGAACTGGAAACAAATGAGAAATTTACCTAGCCAATTAATGAGCTCTCCTTGCTTAGAAAGATCCCAGCAGAATAGGTAATAATGGATGCTGTAGAATAAATTCTTGCATTGGGAGAGAAATTGAACTAACCAATCTTGGGTATCCTCCCAGCTTTAAGATTCTGTCATTCTACGATTCAGCATGGCCTCGGGATGCTTGCTGGGTGTTATCATATCCAACCCCTCCAATTTCTTGGGGCAACCAGCCCAAATATGACATCAGCCAAGAAGGTTATTGAGAGAAAGGGAAATAGAACAGGAGGATTGTGAGAAATATACTAGAGTACCAAGCCAGAATCTGATTTCTACATCAACTTTAACAGGCTTGAGATAGAAAGATTCTAATAAGTAGCAACTTTAAAAATAAAAATATTCAAATAAAAAGAAGCAGTGAAACTGACCAAATAACAAGTTAACATCAAACTTACAGAGAAACCAAAAAACAAAAATCGCTGAAGTAGGCCACAGAGTTTTGGCAAGCCAATCCTTGCAGACAAATGGGAAGGGCAGCCAGGAGTCTCACAATGATAAAGTCAGGGGAAGACTAAAGAATGAGCCAAATCTTGGCAGGTGCTACAGCCAAATATATCTGAATTCTACAGAGGTTAAATAAATGATTACAGCAGATTTCATGAGTTCAGCAATCAAAGCTAAGAACAACGGATCAACCCAGCTTTGGGGAGCACTGCTAACAAACAACTTCATTTAGAAAATATGAAGATGCTTACTGCCAGGATATCTCTATGAAAAATCAAATGACTACACCAAAGAAGCTGAGCCAACAGCCCGGAAATCATCAGCAGAGGCTATTGACTGGAACCAGGAGAGGCTCATAACCCAATTCCACTGTTCAAATTACTGGGAGAAGTATCTACTATGTAATCTACAAAAAGAGAAAAAGTAACTATTGTAGGAACTTTAAAATGAACTCCTCAATGGAAATGAAAGGAGTTTAAGGGTTGATATGGGTTGGACGGTGTGCACACCCAAACCTCACGTCTAATTGTAATTTCCAATGTTGGAGGTGGGGCCTGGTGAGAGGTAATTGGATCATGGGATAGTGTCTCATAGGTTAACACCATCCTCCATGGTGATGTCATGGTGAGAGTGAGTTATCATGAGATCTGGTTGTTTAAAAGCGTGCAGCACCTCCCACTGTCTTCCTCCTGCTCTGGCCATATGAGACGTGCCTGCTTCCCCTTTGCCTTCTGCCATGATTGTAAGTTTCCTGAGGCCTTCCCAGCCATGCTTCCTGCACAGCGCGCAGAACCATGAGCCAAATAAACCTTTCTTTATAAATTACCCAGTCTCAGGTATTTCTTTGTATAGCAGTGAAAGAATGGACTAATAGGAGAACTGAAGTACGTACTAACCCAACTTGGAGGAGAAAATTCTGAAAAAATGTTTAAATGTGGTAAGGAGGCTTGACCTATAAAATTTGTGAGAATTTATGATTTTAAGTTTAAGCTGGACTTGCAATATCACATAGTCTACTATGACATAGTTTCCGTGGTCTATGTCGTAACTCACATGTACTGCAAATTGCACAGTGTACAATGCTACCATTGTGGAGTGCCACCATTGTGGAGTCAGTTAAATTTTCTAAATTCAGCCAGCTAGATTGTAATGAAGAAGTGAGGTGACTGAACCAAAATCATACAGCTGTTAAGTGGCAGAGCACGAATTAAAACCTAGGTTGGTGAAATCTAGATTTTCATAAAGAAAATAAAAGCACTAGAAAAAGAACTTTCATACTCACCCACTATCAAACCTACTAACTTATTTGCAGCTGTTCCTTAAGTTCTATCTTCCCTCCTACTCCTATATTTGATCTCTCTAGGCTCTACCTAAGAACAATCCCTCAATCCCTGAGGCCCATGTTCTCTCACCTACACAAGGACTTCATACCTGGAATGCTCCCCCTTTTCCCTCTACATTGTCACAGAGTTTTTCTTCTCTATTGGATCATTCCCATTGACATCCAAATATGCTGTGGCTATCTTTGAAAAATTTTCCCTGACTTCAAAACACTCCTCTGGCTATTGCCCCATCTTTCTAATTGTCTTGAGTCAAAACTGTATAAAGCATTTTTCTATTCTTTTTGTCTTCACTTTCTCCTCCCATTATCTCTTGAACACTCTCCACTGACAATGTTCTTGTCAAAGTCAGCAGTAACCTGCCTGTTGCCGGTTTAATGGTACACTCTCATTTCTCCATAAGTCAGTAGTAGCATTTGGTATTACTGTTCACCTGTTCCTCCTTGGAAGACTTCTTCCCCTGGCTTTTAGGATGTCCCTCAGTCTTCCTGTTGACAAGCTCCCTTTCAGCTGCCTTTGCTAGACTTCTTTCATCTTCTTGATTTCTAAATATTGAAGTAGCTGAAGGCTCAGTCCTTGCACCACTTCTCATCTCTGTATTAATTCCCTAGGTGGTCTCATTCAGTCTAGTAGATATAAATTCTATCAAATGATAAAAACTCCTTCCTTTTTAGCGTTGGCCTTGACCTCATCCCTAAACCTTAGACTTACATATTGAACTGCCTACTCAACATGTCCACCTGCATGTCTAAGAGGCATCTCAAACTTAACATGGCCAAACAGAAACCTTCATCTCCATCTTGATCAATGGCAAGTTGCTGTTTATTTTAGTTGCTGTATTATTCAGGGTTCTCCAGAGAAATAAACCGAGAGAGAGAGAGATTATGAGAAATTGTCTCTGGTGATTATGGAGGCTAAGAAGTCTCAAGGTCTGTTGTTGGCAAGCTGGATACCAGGAGAGCTAACATGTAGTCCAGTCTGAGTCTAAGAACCAGGAGAGTCAGTGGTGTAAGTTCCAGTCAGTGGTGTAAGTTCTAGTCTGAACGCCAGCAGGCTTGAGATCCAAGGGGAGCTGATGTTTCAGTTTGAATCTGAAGGCTGGATCCAATGAGTGTCCTAGCTCAGTCTGGAAGAAGGAGTTTCCTCTTCCTGGAGGATCAGCCTTTTCGTTCTGTTCAGGCCTTCAACAGATTGGATGGAGGCCACCCACCATCGGAAAGGCAATCTGCTTTACTCATTCTGCTGATTCAAATGTTAGTCTCATCCAGAAACACTCTCAGACACACCCAGAGTAAAGTCTGATCAAATGCCTGGGTTCACTGTGACCCAGTCAAGTTGACACATAAAATTACCCTTCACAATTGCCCAGAGGAAAACCAGTTATCCTTGACTTCTATCTCATGTCCCACATTGAATCCATCAGCACACCCAGATGACTCTGCCTTCTAAATATGATCAGAGTTTGACCATGTTTCATCATCCTACCACTACTATTTCAGTCCAAAGTCAATAGTATCTCTTGTCCAGATTATTGCAATAACTGCCCCTACTATTGCTTTGTATCCTCTTATTTATTTGTTTATTCTTAGTAAAACAGTCAGAGTGATGCCATGAAAATTTCAGCTGCCATCACTCCTTGTGGAAAACCCTCTATAACTTCTCAGATTATTTAGAATGAAAATGTCTCCCAGCCCCTCACTCACCCCATCTCTTCCCACTGTCCCCCTTACTTATACCACTTCAGCAACACTGGCCTTTTTGCTGTGCCACAAACATGCCCAGCACATTCATCTCAGAGTCTTTGCACATGCTTTTCCTTCTGTTTCAAAGCTTTCTACCTAGATACCCTCATGCCTCACTCTTTTACCTTTTGCAGGTCTCTGCTCAGTTCAAAGGACGTCTTACACAAAATTACACACTCTATTTCCCACCACCATCACTGTCTCTCCCCTTCTTCTGCAGTACTTTTTTTTTTTTACAGAACTTACTGTAACTGGGACATAGAAATAGTACTTGGCAGATATTAGAAAGTACACATCAATGTTTATTAAATGGGCTGGGCATGATGGCTGATGCCTGTAATTCCAACACTTTGGGAGGCCAAGGTGGGTGGATCACCTGAGGTCAGGAGTTGGAGATCAGCCTGACCAACATGGTGAAACCCTGTCACTACTAAAAATACAAAAATTACCTGGGCATCGTGACGCACACCTGTCATCTCAGCTACTGGGGAGGGTGAGCCAGGAGAATTGCTTGAACCTGGGAGGCAGAGGTTGGAGTGAGCTGAGATCAAGCCGTTGCACTCAAGCCTGGACAACAAGAGTGAAACTCCATCTCGAAAAAGAAAATAATATTTATTAAATGAATGAACAAACTACAGATGGTCTCTAACTTAGGATTTTTCAATTTAGGACTTTTCAACTTTATGATGGTGCGACTGTGATGTGTATTCAGTAGACACCATATTCTGTCAAGAAATACACTGTTTTGATTACTAACAACATGCATAGGTTTTATCTGTTCTAGGACTTTACATAAATGGAGGCATACAATATATGCAATTTTGTGTCTTGCATCCTGTATTCATCACAATGTTTTAAGACATCAATTTTGTTGCATGTATTGGTAATTTATCTTTTTTTTTGTTGCTGAGTACTATTTCATTGTTTGAATAAACCATAGTTCGTATGTTAATTCTCTTGTTGGTGAACATTAGGATACTTTCCAGATTAGAGCCATGATGCATAAGGTTGCTATGAATGTTCAATTAGACTTATTCATAATAATGCTGGGTTTTTCATTAAAATCCTTCATCACACTGATGAATTTTCTTTCCATTCTTAGTTTTCTGAGAATTTCTGTAATAGACGGGTACTAAATTTTACCAAATGCTTTCTCTGAATTTATTAAGTTAATCACATTTTCTTATTTTGTTAATGTGGTAAATTATACTGGTTAGTTTTTAAATGTTTAACCAATCTTGCATTCCTTGAATAAACCCACTTAATCAAAATGTATTATTTTCTCTAATGCTAGATTTTGTTTGCTAGTATTTTCTTAAGGATTTTTACATCTATGTTCTTGAACAATATTAGTCTATAATTTTTTTCTTGTAATATCCTTATCTGGTTTTTGTATCAGTATTATTTTGGCCTCATATAATGAGTTGGAAAGTGTTCACTTTTTCTCTTTTTTCTGAGTTTGTGTAAGGTAAATTTTGTTTTTTCCTTAAATGTTTGACAAATTCACCAGTGGGGCAAACCTAATCTAGAAATTTCTTATTGGGGAGGTTTCAACTATAAACTTAATTTCTTTAACAGGTATGGGACTATACAGATTTTTAATTTCTTTTAGTGTCAGTATTGGTATCTTTCAAGAAATGTGTTGTTTCATCTAAATTGTTCAATTTACTGGCACAAAATTGTCTATAGTATTACCTTATTTTTTAACCGTCTAAAGTATTTGAACTGATATTTTCACTTTAATTTCTGGTGTTGGTTATTTGTGTTTCCTTTTAGTTACTGATTAGTCTTGCCAGGGTTATACCAATTTTATTATTTGCTTTTATTTGTTTCATTATTCTCTGCTCTGTATTTCTTATCTTCTGATTACTTAGGTTTAATTTGCTCTTTTAGGTAGCTTTTAAACTAGAAGCACAGATCGCTGACTTTAAATATTTTATCTTTTTCAATAAAGCTTTTAAAACTATAAATTTCATTCTAACCACTTCTCTAGCTGTAACCCACATGTTTTAACATACTGTATTTTCATTATCATTCATTTTGAAATATTTTCAAGTTTTTCTTATGATTTCTTTTTTGACTCATGAATTATTTAGAAGTATGTTGCTTACTTTCTAAAGATGTGTGAATTTTTCAGATATCTTTTTGTTACTGATTTGTAACTTAATTCTGGGTAATCAGAAAACTTACTCTGTATAATTTAAAGTATTGGGAAAAAGGAATTAAAATTTCTAACCATATTTGTGGATTTGTCTACTTCATTCTTTAGTTCTGTCAGATTTTCACTTTGCATATTTTGAAGCTGTTATTAGGTGTATGCTTATTTGGAATTATTATAGATTCCTGATTAATTGACCCTGTTATGAAGTGTTCCTGTTTATCTCTGGCAATATTCTTTGCTCTGAGACCTACTGTCTGATATTAACATAGTCATCCCAGATTTACTATAATGAGTATTTGCACAGCATATTTTCCCCCCAAATTTAACATCTAACTAATCTGTATCTTTATGTTTAGGACATGTCTCTAATAAACAACATATATTTGTGCCCTGCTTTTATCTAGCTTGACAATTTCTACCTCCTGATTGTAGTGTTTAATCCGTTTGCCTTAATGTAATTATTGATACCATAGGATTTAACCCTATCATTTTGCTATTTCTATTATTTTCGATACATTTGTTCTTTATAGCTGTTCTTTCTCGCCTTAATTTAGGTTAAACAAATATTTCTTAGTATTTTATTTATCTCCTTTATTAACTTTTAGCTATGCCTGTTTATGTTGTCTTTTTAAGAGAAGCTATAATATACATCATTAATTTATTATAGTCTACTATGAATTTAATGTTATACCACCTCATGTATACATAGTACAGTTATGTAATATACCTCCCTTTATGCCCTTCTGTTCTTTCTGCTGTTATTGTCAGATATTTTACTCCTGTATATGTTACACACCTCCTTGATGCATTATTACTTACATATTAGTCAATTGTCTTTTAAACAAATCAAAAAACAATGAATATGTTTTTATACATATACCTGCATGTTTAATATTTCTGGTGTTCTTCATTCTTTTATGTAGATTCAACTTTCTGGGTTTTTTTGTTTGTTTGTTTGTTTGTTTGTTTTTGGAGACAGGATCTCCCTTTGTCACCCAGGCTGGAGGGCAGTGACACGATCTCAGCTCATTTCAACCTCTGCCTCCTGGGTTCAAGTGATTCTCCCACCGGAGCTTTCCAAGCAGCTGGGACTACAGGAGCACACCACCACACCTGGCTAATTTTTGTGTTTTCAGTAGGGACAGGGTTTTGTTGGTCAAGCTGGTCTTGAACTCCTGACCTCAAGTGATCTGCCCACCTTGGCCTCCCAAAGTGTTGGGATTACAGGCGTGAGCCACTGCACCCAGCCCAACTTTCTGCTATTATTTTATTTCAGCCTGAAGAGCTGATATTTTCTGTACTGTAGTCTATTGTAATAAATCCTTTCAACATGTGTGTCTTTGGAAATATCTTTATTTCTACTTCATTTTGGAAAGATATTTTTGCTTAATATAGAATTATAGGTTGATAGGGTGTCACCACCATTTTAGTCTTTAAAATGTTATTTCATTGTCCTCTGGTTTGCATTTATTTTCATGAGAAGTTAGTAGATATTTTTATTCTCCTGTGATAACTCATCCCTTTTAGAATTTTTTGTTTTGTTTCATTGTTGTTCTCAGCAATTGGACGATGATGTGACTAGAAATCGTTTTCTGTGTCTTTATTCCACTTGGAATTTATTCAGATTTTTGAGGCTTGCAGGTTGTTATTTTTCATCACATTTGGAAAAAGTTTAGTTATTATTTCTTCAAATGTATTTTTCTGTCCCAGTGTTTCTATTCTCTGCTTTTTGAACTACAATTACTAATATGTTGGACTTCTTGATATGGCCCAACAGGTCACTAAGGCTGTATTTCTTTTTTAAATCCTTTTTCAAGAATTGGATAATTTATTTTAACCGGTTTTCATGTTTACTGAACTTTTCTTCTGCAAATGGCTCATCTGCCATTGAGCCCATTCAGATAATTTTTTATTTCACATACTGCATTTTTCACTCTGAGAATTTACAGTTGTTCTTTTTTATAATTTCCATTTCCTTGTTTGGGTTTCTCTTCCATACACAATGTCAATATATTTTTTTAAATCCTTGAATACATATATTATATCTGTTTTGAAGTCCTGACTCATGAATTCTCACATCTCTGTTAGCTCTGGGTCTGTTTTTATTGACTATTTTTTTTCTCCTAGATAGGTAACACATTTTCTACTTACCTGTGTATCTAGTTATTTGTTATTGTGTGCTGAATTTTTGGAATGCTATTTGGTTGACAGTCTTCCTTTAATTAGTGCTGAGTTTTATTCTGACTAGCAGTTAATTTACTTGGAACTTCACTTGGTCTGTCAGTGCTATGGTTTGAATGTGTCCCCTCCAAAATTTATGTGTTGAAACTTAATAGCCAGTGTGATAGTATCAAGAGGTATGGTCTTTAAGATGCAATTAGGTCATGAGTACTTCTCCCTCATGAATGGGATTAGGTCCTTACAGAAGAGACTTTAGACAGCATTCTGCCCTCTTTCCCCCGTTTTTCTGCTGTGTAAGGATGCAGTTTTCCTCTGCTCTAGATAAGCCAGTAAGATGCCGTCTCGGAAGGAAAATCTGCGCCCTCACCACACACTGACCTGCTAGCACCTTGATCTTGGATTTCTCAGCCTCTAAAACTGTGAATAATAAACTTCTCTTCTTTATAAATTATCCAGGCTCAGATGCTATAGTAGCACAAATGGTTTAAGGCAGTCAGGGTTTGATTTTAGGCTTTACTGGGTAAGTCTAAAGTTGTTCTTACTCCAGGGCTAGAGTAGCCCTACTTCTATCATTTGGTCATTACAAAATCTCAACTAGTGGGTGCAGATTTTTAGTGAAGTCTTTACCCTCTGGTTTATCAAAACTGGAATATCTTGAATCCCCTATTCAGCTCATACTCCACTAGTAGTTGTTCTCTATCAGAGAACCCTGAACACATGCAGCTTAGTACTCAGCTAAAGACTCAAGGAGACACATATTCAAAATTTGGGGCTTTCTCCTCTCAAGTAACAGACCTAGAAAATGCCAAGCAGCCTCAGCATTTCTGAACTTTGATCTTTCTTTTCTCTGCCCAGATAAACTCTGTTCTCTTTGGGTTCCACTTCCCTTTGCCTTTATTTGCAATGTGTCCCCGGTTAATTTAATTTTTTCTCATAAATTGAATTTTCATGGAGATGAATGGGAAGCTTTTTGTGTGTTTTTCTTCTCTCAAGAATTATATTCCTCAATTGTCTGTCTTATAATGCCTGAAAACCACTTCTTCATATATTGTGTGCAACATTACCGTCGGTTAAAGTGGGAAGGCAAGTCTGGTATCTACTTTTCTCTCATGGCTGGAATTAGAAGTTGTATCCAGTAAGTTTTTGTGCTGCTGTAAGACACCAGAAAATGTTAAGGTTCCTAGGGGAGGAATGGCTGGGAGGACAAGAGAAGGAAGGAATCTAATTGTTTAGGTTCCAAAATTTCAACACTGGAAGACCTTGAGAACAACAATCAGTTTACAGAGAAGGAGCTTGAATTTGCACATAAATACCACTTTTGCATAAAAAGTCAACAATATATCTACTGTCTATTTGAAAAGTGGGAGGATGGTTGTTAATGGATAATATGAAGGAGGTAAAGCCCTTTTAAGTCCCTTTACCCTACAACGAGTAACTAACTACCTATGTTTCTTTAGTATGGTGGGCTGGAGGTTGAGGGGAAATTTTAATTTATTAAAGAAAATAAAACAATGTGATCTTTCTTGTACACAGAGTTTGGGGGTAAGTCTCAAGAACTTCTTTCATCCTTTAAAGAAACTCTCCATAAAAGCAATTAGTCGAGTGAGTTTCTTTGCTGTGCCTGTTTATCCTTATGAGATACATAGCTCTAATCTTCATTAGAAAATTAAAGGAACTACTAAAACTATAACATCCTAAGAAAGTGCTCCTGCAAACTCTTGAAAATCACACCAGCAATGATTAAGAAAAAAGGTTCTTCTTTCAATGTAAAGCTATAAAACATAAACACTGAAGGAATTACATTTTCTCTAGTGCACTTAGAATAATGAAGACAATAAAAGTGAGAATAACCACTCTTTATAACACATATTCATCCATTTGCAACAATTATCCTGCAGATAATTGCAGTAAAATACATTTTGAAAACTATTAGCTAAGCATCCTCTTCCTAATTTATAAAAGAGAATTAATGTTTTCATCTTTAAAGGAGAATAAATTCTATTTGAAGGCACGTAGTCCTGATCATAAGTTTTTGAGTTCCTTGAGGACAAAGAAATCCACTCTGGCTCATTTGAGCGGTAAAAAGATTTTATTTCAAAAAGAATTAAACAGCTGAAGGGCTCCAAGGGAGGCCCAGAGACAAAGGATTAGAGGCTGGCAGACAGGAACGATGCCCCAACCTGTGCTGCCGAGCTGCTCAGCGAAGCCATCATTGCCCCCTGCTGGGGACAGCCACCAGAGTCAGCCCTATCACTGCTGCTTTAATGAACAGAATGTCTCTGCCTTTATCCTTGCCAGATGGACTCTGTGCACCATCTCTAGTGTAGGAGAGGAAAAAATTAATTTTTCCTTTACCCTTTCTGCGCTCTTGGTTGGAATGGACTGCTGTAGCAAAAGATTAACGGGAGAAAAACAAAGTTTAATAACATGTATACCTCATGTATGTATACACGGGAGATATTCAGGTGTAGGGTCAAAGAAGAAAAGCTTCTTCTCCACCTTCTGAAGGTTCACTGAAAATGGACTGATAAGAAGGAGATTAGTAGGAGCAAAAGAATACAAAATTAATTTTTAAATGCACAAGTGAAAATCACAGGAGAGTGATTACCCAAATAACCTAATGAGGGCCAGATGATTACACACCCTTCATAAGGGGAAGAAGAGGGATGGAGAATGGTAGGCAATTCTTTTGAGGAGTAGTAAAATTTTCTTAGGGAAAATGAATGAACCAAGGGACAGAAATTACCTTGTAAAAGATTGTCTTTGGAGTTAGATATTATCTTGTGAAGAAGTTCATCCAGATGAAGTTAGATTCTTCAGTCTTCTACCTGTGATAGATGATCAAATTCAGGGGAGGATAATGGAAAGTGATTGTGCTTCATTTGGCAGGGCTGGTCTTAAGGTAAATAAGGCAATATCAATGTGAAGTGTCTTCCAGCACTTGCTGATCTCGAAGGAACGGCTTTTAATTTTTACAGTCAGCACACCAGAGTGCGATACTGTGGTGTGAAATTCCCTGGGATCCTCTGATCCCAATGTTGGAGGTAGGGATGAATGGGAGGTGTTTGGGTCATGGGGTAGATCCCTCATGAACGGCTTGGTGTTGTCTTCGTTGTCATAAGTGAATTCTTGCTCTATTAGTTCCCTTGAGAACCGGCTGTTAAAAAGAGCCTGGTACCTCCCCCACCCCCATTGCTTCCTCCCTCACCATGTGATCTCTGCACATGCCAGATTCCCTTTCCCTTCGACCATGAGTGCAAGCAGCCTGAGACCCTCACCAGAAGCAAGTGCTGGTGTCATGCTTCTTGTACAGCCTGCAGAACCGTGAGCCAAACAAACCTCTTTTATGAATTATGCAGCCTCAAGTATTTCTTTATAGAAACACAAACGAAATAATACAGGAAATATCTCAAAGCTTTTGAGTAAATCTCAAGAAGTATTACAGCTTTGACTTCAAGCTTAAATACCATTCCCTGAAACAAAGAAAGTTCTTACCCAGTTAGAGGGAGGAAAAGCACCTTAAACAAGTGTAACTATACAAAAAAAAAAACCTTACCTGTGTTTAAGTTGCCTTCTGTATTGATAAGAGTTTTTAGTAACTTAGACTCATCTTCTTTCTGGTACAGAGGAGACACCCTTATGATGGAGATTTCCTTTATAGACGTAAGTTTCTCTTACAAAAGGGTAACTTTTACTCTGGTTTTATTTATTTACTTATTTTTTTGAGACAAAGTCTCGTTCTGTTGCCAAGCTGAAGTACAGTGGCGTAATATCAGCTCACTGCAACCTCTGCCTTCCAGGTTCAAGCGATTCTCCTGCCTCAGTCTCCTGAGTAACTGGGACTGCAGGCGCCCACCACCATGCCTGGCTAACGTTTGTATTTTAAGTAGAGATGGGGTTTCACCATGTTGGCCAGGATGGTCTCGACCTCCTGACCTAGTGATCCGCCCACCTCAGCCTCCCAAAGTGCTGGGATTACAGGCGCAAGCCACCAAGCCTGGCCACTTCTACTCTGTTTTCAGAGCTTCTCCTGTGTGTACTGTCTCCCAAAATAATCAGCTCAAAATGATCCTTATGCTAAAGAGGCATATTTGGGGTACACATTCTATTCGCCTACAGTCATATTTTGGGGTGAAATATTCTTATCTCCTACATAAGATTCTAAACAAATTTAGAACAGATGTATCTGATTGATGGACCTAGATCCCATAGGTGTATTCTTGCTACATAGGAGGCTAGGGAAACGAGATTTTGGCTTTTATGCTAGGGAGGAATGCATTCGCAAGGTAAGAAATCACCCCAAATGCAAGGACAGATAAAATAATGGATAAATAAATAGAAGTAGCAAAGAAGAACCTTACAAATTATTGGATTAACTTCCTCATTTTACAAATTTAAGGAAATAAAGGATGGAAATGATTTACCCCAACTCGACTCCTTGTCACTCCAGATAAGGCCTTGTTCAACTCGCAGGAATGACAGATACCTTGGACGGTCCTTTGTTCCACTTCCACAAAAGGCACCTCTAATTGACCATGATACTCTTTCTCATGAAGCCCAGATTTGGACTCACAGTCTTTTTCAACACAGCCCATTGAGCAGCTATAACCACAATTAGCCAAGAGATGGAAACAATTTGCCAACCCTGTACTGCACCAGGCTGACATTCACTCAACAAAATCTTGAATGAATTAATGAACAGAGAATAAGATCTCATATAATTAACACCCTTGGAGTCCACAAAGGATCTTTTAGGTAGTTTGTTAGAGGATCTCTTTGAGAATCAATACTTATTATGCCCCATTGTCTCTGTTGTGACTACTGGCACAAATTCATAATTTGTTTACAACATTTAACAAACACCAAGCTTCAACTCACTGTTGCACTGCCAACAATCACACTCATCTCCCCATTCGTTCAGATGAAGATGTTTTTCTTTTCAAGTGTCAAAGTGGGCAGAATTTGAGCTTGGGAGATATTTCTTCCTGGCATGGGAGTCTGTAACCGCAACGATGCTGCTGGACTCCTGCCATTTCCTGTTGGAAGTGGGCTGATGGCAAACCAACCCTCTGGCTTCTATCACCGCTGAAATTCAGTGGGGTTTATCTACACTGCCTTAGTGTGTATCTAATCCAAAGATGACACAGGACCGGTCCCTTGCTTAGATAATCCCGAGAATGTAATAAATTGGTGTAAAGTGGTTAGAGGTTTTGTTTTTTTTAAACTAAGTTTTGCTTTTGAATACAAGTGACAGAAACTTCAACTTAGACTTGAGGAAAAAAATAAGGAATTTAACTGTCTCATTGACAAATCACTGAGGAGTGAGCTAGCTTCAGTCAGTTCCAGGGACTCAAACAAAGGCCACCTCTGGACTTCACCTTCTTTGATGTTGGGCCTTGTCCTCAGGCTGCACATAGTAGCTTCTGGAAGCTTCCAATTTACTCTTCTAGGTTCAAATCCAGTGGAATAGATGGCACTTCTTGGTGGCTTCTATATAAGTATTAGTATTTCCTCCGATTGAAAAACCTGGATACAGAAATTAGCCAGGCATGGTAGTGCACACCTGTAATCCCAGCTATTCTGAGGCCGAGGCACGAGAATCGCTTGAGTCTAGGAGTCAAAGGTTGCAGCAGTGAGCCAAGAACGTGCCATTGCACTCCAGCCTGGGTGACAGAGCAAAAGCAAGGAAAGGAAAAAGAAACAACTTGGTTCAGGTGAACATTCCAGAACAAACTACTGTGGCTTGGGTGATTGAGTGCTCTAATTGGCCGTGTCTAGATTACATGTCCCATCCTGGATCTCAGGCTGGAACAATACCGTTACATCTAAAAACAGCGACCGTCCACCATGAGGGCATATTTAAACACTGTCCGGCAGGGAATAGATGGCACACTCAAAGGAGCGATTGAAGAGAGTTTGACGAAGGGAAACAGACAAAGGATGGAGAAGCACGCAGGGCTGGGAACAGGGGGACACTAACTCCAACCCCCTAGGGCAGAAGGTGAATGAGGAGGGAGCTGTTATGGGAACTGAGTGAGAGGTGTAGCCATGCGTATGGGACGCCAGGCAGATCTGTGACCAGATACAGACCAGGACAGCCACTGCCACGGCCACAGCCCAGCCCAGGAGGGAGAGTGTAGAGCGACCACATTCCTCCACCCCTCTCTCCTCCCAGCTTCTGATCCATTGCCCGTACTTCCAATCAGGCAACCCTAACCAGAAGCCAGAGGGCAAAGAGCCTGAGTAACACAGTCTGCAGAGGGCAGCCTCTTGGAATAAAGGGCAGGGTAGAAGGAGCCTATGGATTGGATCTAAAAGGCAACAAAATAACTGGCACACTTTCTGGCTGTAAACCAGGTGTTGGCAAACGCTGGCCTGTAAGGGTGGAAAGGGAGATCCCTCTCCTCCCCATCATAAGGGTCACGGCCAACACTCCTTTAACAAAAGATAGGTTAGCAAGAGAAACTCATCACAAATTTATTTGATCATAGTTTTATGCGACATGGGATCCTTCAGAGTGAAGACCCAAATACATGGGGAAAAGTGTCCATTTTTATGCTTGGGTTTGATGAAGAATGGACAGCTGTGTAGACCTGCAACTGGATAAAAAGGGTAAGAGCTAATGGGAATAGAATGAGTGGGGAGACCCAGCAAGGCCTGTCTGTTCAGGTTCTTCCTGGCTTCTCTGTGCAGCATTGCTTCTTCCTGGATACGGGACAAGACCCTTTATGGAATGCGGGGCTTATGACCTACATTCAGACAAGGAAATCAGAGATTTTCTTCATGGCCAACTCCCACACAAAAAGGCAGGGAGAAGTTAGAGTAATATTGTTAGGTTTTGTGGTTGGCTTTGGAGAAGAAGGGGTTCCAGTTTCTATGACCTGCCTTGAGGAAGAAGAATTCTCATTTCTATGGCTAGCCTCAGGGAGAATGAGGGGCGACAGACCGGAGGGCAGGGGAAGGTATAAAAGAGACTTTGCTTCTGAGGCTGTTTCTGAAGCCTTCATACTGGGGATCATTTTCTGAGGCTCAACAGACCCATGGGCCAGATGTGACCTACCACTTGTTTCTATAAGAAAAATTGTATTGGAACACATCCAATACACATTTTATTTATCCAATACACAATAAAAATTTTATAGAAACACATTGTGTATGGTTGTGTCTGCACTCCAACAGCAAAGTTAAGTAGTTGTGATAGAAACCATATGGCCCACAAAGCTTAAAATATTTACTATCTGGCGCTATACGACAAAGGTGCACTGACCCCTGGCCTAAGCCAACTCGGTCACTGTGCCTGACACATAGATGGTGTGTAAACAAGGTACTATTGAATGAAAAAATAAATCAGGCCCCTACGATTGGCAGGGAATCCCTACACACTCATCTTATTCAAGTGGAGAACCCTATTTTGATTCCTCAACTGAAGGCCATCAAGTTTGTAGGTGGATAATGGAAAGGGAAAATGACTTTGTAGATAGATTCTCTGATTGCCTGGTGTATACATGAGCACGTACATCTCAGACAGGACTGGTAAAAGTCTGTGTGTTTTACACACACAGACACATACCCTTTTACCAGTCCTCTCGGGGATTCTTCAAAAACACAAATCCACTCACGTTAGCCTTCTCTCTAAAGTCTCCCAACGATTTCCCATTGTTCCCAGACAAACCAGCGTGGCTTTCAGGGTCCTGTGTGACCTGCCTACTGCCTCCCTCTCAGTCCTAGCATCTTAACAACGCCGTCTTACATTCTGTCTTGCACCCAGACTGACCTGCCACTCATTCCTGCTGGGAACCATGCCTCCCTTATCTCAGTTCTTTGTGACCCACTTTTCCACTGCCCAGACTTCACTGGTTAACTTCTGCTTGTCCCCCAGGTGTTCATTCATTGAGGTGTTCCAGATGTCTGGGCTGGGTTAAGTGTCCCTTGATGGGCCTTCCACCGGGTGTCTATACTCCTGGTTGTAACACTCACTACAATTTAAGGTAATTGCTTACACAGTTGCCTGTCTTCCCAGCCTGTCTAGATGCGGGCAGGGACCTTGTCTGTTTACACTCACCTCTGCGTCCCCAGCATCGAGCACATGTCTAGCACAGAGAAGACGCTAAAATAAACTCATCGATCCATTGAATGAGGCTCACTAGAGAGGAAAAGAAAAATCATCATCCTTGTTACTCCCACCCACCTCATTTCTTGGCAGAAGTGCAGGTTGTTAGCTGGGTAGCTTATTTTCTCAGAAGCAGAGAAGTATTTTTATGATAGTAATATAAACTCCAAATGTCCATTTTCTGATATTTAAGGATAAATCACACCCTACAGGAGTGAAATAAGGATTTCCTTTGATCCATTTGCTGCCTGGCTCAGAAATGCTTTGATCTTTTCCATTCCCTGACAAATGAATCTGAATCTGTATTATGCAACTACTAAACTGATCATAATTTTCTGTGCCCAGAACAATAAACCAACAGATGTTTGGAAAGGGCATTAGAGGAAATGAAAAATAATTTATAGGAATAAAATGGAGCCAATAGTTTAGTATCCCAAAATAATCTCTAAGAACATAAAAAAAACTGCTTCCTACTATAAATAAACTTCAAATGCCACTTTCTAAAAAATAAATACCTGTTAGAAACAGAAGCTGAACTTCTGTTTCATTGCTACCCATATTCTGTGTGATTTATTCCAGTCATTTTTCTGACAATGCCCTTTAAACTCTGTAGATTCCCTGGGACCCCCTTTAAGCCCTCAGAATACTCTGTCTTATCAACAAAGATTTCTTTATTTAACTGATTTAGACTTGATGTCTTAATTAAATACTCTACCTCATTCTACCTCAACTAGATTTTTTTTCTCAAAATGTTGTATTGTTTTAATTCATAGAAGTATACAACTTTTTAGCTGGCATGCCTTTGGAGCAGTCATCCTTAATATTTAGCCCAGTTTTTGTTAATATATAAAACCAGTTTGAGTTCATCTGAGTCCTCATATTATTTCAGCTCATGTGTCTGATAGAACATTGAGATGTGTGGATTGCGTGACCTGGAACAAATATGCTCTATGGGAAATGGGTGTGATTTCAAGCCAAGGCTAATTAAGGATTGCAGAGCTTTGAGAATGTTGGAAACCTCTGACTCTGGGGTATAAAAGAGAGTAAGGTCAGGCTATAAACCGTTCCATTCAAAAAATCCATAAAGTAGTGAAGTTGATCAAGTATTGAACCATAACTGTGGATAATTTTATGGTAACTGGGACACACTACTGTATTACAGTCAGCATTGTACTTAGTGACTGCTGACATTTTTGTATTGTTTTCAGTCTTTTAAAGTTTTCAATTGTGCTATCCCCATTCTTTAATTTGAAAGTCTGCTGCAAGCACTAGAAGAATGAGAATTACCATCTTAGTAAGGCTCCAAGCCCCCAGTCCCCTATTAAGGCGAAGGTAACTAAAGTTATAGAAGGAAAAGGTATTTGAGGTTGAGTAACCCAGCTTGCTTAAAGTTTGCATAGTCAGGACTAGAATTCAGTCCTCACAACAGTCAAGACCTTTTTCTACTATGCCTTATTTCTACTCTGAATTGATAAACCTAGGTCACCAGGGTTTAAAATGGGCAGGAAAAAAAAAAATCTGTTAAAACAGATATGGACTGACATGGTTTGGTTCTGTGTCCCCACCCAGATCTCATCTCTGGTGTAGTCCCCATGTGTCAGGGGAGGTGGTTGGATCCCCCAACACATGGAGACTACACCGGACATGAGATTTGGTGTGGGGACACAGAACCAAACCATATCAGTCCCGATCTGTTTTAACAGTTTTCCTCCATGTTGTTCTCGTGATAGTGAGTGAGTTCTCTCAAGAGCTGATGGTTTTAAAATGTTGTACTTCCTTGTGTGCTCTCTCTCCTCTCTCTCTCTCTCTTCTGCCACCTTGTGAAGAAGGTTGTTGCTTCTCCCTTGCCTTCTTCCATGATTGTAAGTTTCCTGAGGCCTCCCCAGCCATGCGGAACTGTGAGTCAATTAAACCACTTTTGCTTATAAATTACCTGGTCTCAGGTAGTATCTTTATAGCAGCGTGAGAACAGACTGATATAGGGACTTAGTAGACCCCCTTAACAGACCCCTGCCTGCACTGAGGATGTGTCTCCACTTGGCTGTCTAGAGCATTCTACATCCTCTCTTTCAAGAGCAATCAAATTCACGAAGACCAAACCTGTCTAAATATTTGCACTGAGAGTCGGACATCTTATAGAGATGAGCACGAGTTAAGTTGCTTGTCTTTGTTGTTATCACATCATGGGACTCTTGCACAATGCATGATGACTCTTCATTAACAAGGGTGAGCAGGAAAGAGCAGGACACTTGTGATATTTGGGATTCTGTAAGACAAGAATAGAAAGTTGAAGTAATTCACTTGGTTATGGCACTGACCCCTGAGGGGAACAGCAGAGAGTACATTTTGGAGCACCCATTTTGATCTCAGGTGTCCTACCTGCAGACCTTGGTATATAAGGGAAGCCAAATCAGCAGATCAAGTGAAGCAGTGGGAATCCAGGTGAAAGGGTTGTTAAAGGCAGTTGGGAATTTGTGGTATGATTCTGAAGGATACCTTCATTCACAGCAAATCTGCAGCCCCTGGTTGAAGAAGGGGAGTAGCAAGTATCCAGCCCCAGGGAAGAGGCCTGGAAATATACAGGCAGAAGTCAGGCACTCACCTAAGCAGTCTGATGTTTTGCAAAGAAATCCAGTTCCAGCAAGATTGTTGGGAGGTGAAATGCAGTTGTAAGACAAGGCCAATAGGAAGTGGCCAGTGGACCCTGTGCCTCAGTGGGCATGTGAGGCACTGAGGATGCAATGGAGGTCTTTGTGGGATGAAGATGTTCATTATACATAACACTTTGTTAAAATTTTTATTTGAAATTCAATAATTTATATTTTAGAGTGAAGAAATAACCCAAGAATGTCCACATGTCCAAGAGAAGTGAAAAATGGTTTTATCAGAATTCCCAGTCAAGACATCATGTGCCGGGTCTCCGTGCCTCTCCAGTCTCACCTGTCATAAATGTGTGGCCTCCCCACCCTCCGAACCCCTAACTCCACCTCCTTAGTTGGCCACAGCAAACAGGTTGTGGGCCCTGTTCTCATTTATTGCCTCCAGTCTTTTCATGCTCTTCATTCTCCCTGAAATGCCCTTCCCTTCCCCTCTGTGGTTCTGATGGTCTGGTGGACCCTGTTGTTAATGCTTTCACTTCCCACCCAAATGGAGTTGATTCCTCCCATCTTTATCCCACTATTCTATTTCTCAATTAATGAAATTATGACTGGGCTGATATTTAGCCATTGGGTACCATGTTGGCACTGGTTATGAAATTATAGAAACTTCTGTGAGGGTTGATAAAAGACTGCTGTCCCAAGACCTCCACATTCCCCCTTCCTGCTGCTCCCACTCCAGCCAGTTTCAGACCTCCCCAGGATCTAGTCACTGAAGGGTTAATGCTGGGAGCAGCAGGACCTTCCCCAGAACCCCGGCCAAGGTCTTCTGTTGCTCTTACCTAGTCTTGGAAATTCTCAAATTTGAATCAAAACAACCAGGCTCTAATTTGTACTTGCTACTGAACTTTGGGCAAATCCCTTAGTTTCTCTGAGTCTTAGTTTTTTCATCTGTAAGATGGCAATGGATGCCTACCTTGCAGGGCTTCCAGTGAATTCACTGGGTTGATGGGTATATATGCTTCAGCTTTTAGTAATTAAGTTGTGATAATTCTGAGTGACATTCAGCTGGGCAAGGGTGCTGAGAAAATCCCAGATAAAGGAAGCAAGGCTTGACCAGCGCTAACCTGAACCATTTGGGCTAACAGACTGACTCTCCAACCTTGTTGTGCTCAGTGGTTAAAGGAAGGGAGGATAAGGTAAGTTCCAGTTTCTCAAGGACAATGCAGTGGGCTAATTGGCTTCTTTTCTGACCTTACTTGTCCAACTCTCTCAGGGCACGTGTGAAAGCTCAGTTTTCATCGTGTTTGTTTTTTCCATAAAGCTCTTGAAAATGGGTGTGTGTGCTTGGTGGCTGCAGTCTTCTGAGAACCCAAGTTTCTTGGAAATTCTTAAGAGTCCAGGCACTATTCGCTGGAAAATGTGTGTTTCCTGGGGATCATTAGACGCTTAAACCTTCGGTCAAAGTTTATATCTAGAAAATTGTTCCTGGAAAGTGTTGTCAGCACCTTCTTAATTGACTGCCTTGGCGTTGTCTCAAGGCTGTGGTCTCTACTTCAGATCCTGGACCAGTATCAAACCTTCCTCTACCAACAGAGTCCCCTTCTGGGACAGAAGATAAGTACAAACCTCCAGTCTGCATTTCCAACTCAAGGAAATAAAAGGAGCCTAGCTGGGAGGAGTGATGTAAATCATATTTACATTGCTGGTAGAAAGTGTATTTCTCACTAGATTATTGTGCTCAAGAGCTTTCCATTTCTCCTCCCTTTCCTTCGTCTCCACTCTATCCCCACAGTGAGGGTGAGAGATAAGAAAACTTTGTTCTTCATGGATGGACACCTTTGTTCTGGGCTCTAGAGGGCAAGATCTAGAACCAGGGAAGTGCCTGTGTATTTGCATCTACATAAGCAAAGAGGTAGACAGCAGGACTTAGGTACAAACAACACCCAGCCTCTCTTAGAAAGCTCTTTCCTCTTTTATGTTTGATTACAGCAAATGTCACTTTACTTTTCACCTTCTCCAGATGTGTGCCTATTGCCACCTTCACTTGGTGCTAGCCAGTTCCCTAGGAGTAATGCAGGAGCTACAGTCTTGTAAGCACAACTGGAAGGACCCCATTCTAAAATTGTAGCTGGTGTTCTTTTCCCTTCCTGCTTTTAAATTTCCTCCTGTGGCCCTTCCATTCTTCGAATGAGACCATTTTGAGCTTTTGCCTTGTAACCACCCAAACAGGTTCATTTTTCCCACTGCCCAGATAGAGCTCATTTATCAAGACAGGGGAATTGCAATAGAGAAAGGGTTTAATTCATGCAGAGACAACTGAACGGGAGACTGGAGTTTTATTACTCAAATCAGTCTCTCCAAAAATTCAGAGGCTACGGTTTTTCAAGGATAGATTGGCAGGCCAGGGAATGAGTGGTGATGATTGGCTGGGGATGCAATCTTAGGGGCATGGAAAATGGTCCTCATGTGTGCTGAGTCTGGCCCCTGGGTGGGGGCCACAGGAGCAGTTGGCAGGTCCAGGTGGAGCCATCAGTCATCAGAAATGCAAAAACCTGAGAAGGCATCTCAAAAGGCCAATCTTAGAGTCTACAAGAGTGATGTTATTTGCAGGAGTAACTGGGGAAGTTGCAAATCTTGTAACCTCCGGAATTAATGGCTGGCAGTCATTTATACCTTAGCAGAATTCAGGGTCCTCTCATCCTCCTAACTTGGTGGTCTTTCATTGGTTTTAGAAAGGTGGTTTAGTACTGGGGAAGGGCTATTATTATTTACACTATAAACTAAATGTCTCTCAAAGTTAGTTTGGCCCAAGAGCAGGAATGATTAGGAGCCACTGGGAAGATGGAAGAAGGCAAGATGGAAGTTGCTTAAATCAGATCTCTTTTATTGTCATATCTTTCTCACTGTGACAATTTTTGCAAAGGAAGTTTTAGTTTGAGCAATTAAATTGAATAGCAAAGGAGAGATTTTTGTTTTTGTTTTTGAGATGGCCTCACTCTATCGCACAGGCTGGAGTGCAGTGGCATGACCATAGCTCACTGTAACCTCAAACTCCTGGCCTCAAGTAATCCTCCCACCTCAGTCTCCGCCTTAGCCTCCTAAAGTGTTGGGATTACGGGAATGAGCCACTGTGCCGGGCCCTGACTTTTTCTTTCAAAAGTTGAGCTCTTTAGGAAGAACAATGACAATCACAACAAAAATTCAGGGCATGAACAATAGATTTAGAAGATCCTATGAGAAAGAGGAAAGATTCTTCTAAATGTTCTTCAGATGCTTCCCACACTCAAGTGACTCTTATGCCTTCAGATGCTAGGTGGAGGAGTAAAATAATTGGAGAGATCATGAATATGTTGACCTAAAAGGAAGAAGCTGAGACAAAATTAATATAAATAGAGTTTGGGTCAAACTTGAGGATTGCAACCCAGGAGCATAGATTCAAGATGCCCTGAATTAATACTCTGAATAAATAGCTGCAGTTACAAGTGGGTTTTTAAAGAAAAAGAAGAGGCAGTTCCTAATTTGTTTACCAAGAATTTACATGAAAATAACATAAGCTATTAGTTAGGTTATTTATGATACGCTCTTCTTTATATCACAAATTCCAAGAACATGAACTTTAAACAATTGTCTGCCAGGTGAAGGGGGGCGCTGGGGGAGGATGATTGAAGTCTCATACTCATGTCTCTCCAGACCTGCATACTACACAGAGCTCAAATTGCTCTGAGCTGTTTTTTCTTTTCTCAAATACATTGACATTTATAGAAGGGAAGGCTGCGTTTTCTTGGTAAGACCGGAAAAAAGAAATGACCCAGAGATGAGATGCCTGTGGGCCGAAAGGGCTTTCAGTAACCAGGGAGCATGTCCTGGGCCCTAGCGTGGCCTGGTCGTGGCAGAAGGACCTATATATGTGAGAGTGCTATGCAATCAGCAGGGCCTCAGACAAGCTCACTGAGTTTCTTGCAGCCGAGGAGGACTCAAAAGAGATACAGACACAGCTGAAAGAAGCCGGGCCCTGGAGGGACCAGCAATTAGAACAAGGAAGGTCTCAGCAGCCCTATGTGTTCTGAACACCAACCAGGTGGAGGATCAGAGAGACAAGGAGATGACCACATGGAAAGTGAGGACCCAGCTTCAGGTCCTGGGTGCCTTGACATTGCATCTGGAGCAAGGAATGAAAACGTTGAATAATCTATAAAATATTTGAAGAGATTTATTCTCAGGAGAGATTTATTCTGAGCCAAATTTGAGTGAACAGGGCTGGTGCCACAGCCCTCAGGAGGTCTTGAGGACATATGTTCAAGGTGGTCAGGCTGTAGCTTGGTTTTATATGTTTTAGAGAGACATGAGACTTCAATCAAATACGTTTAAGAAATACATTGGGCCAGGCACGGTGGCTCATGCCTGTGGCTCAATCCCAGCACTTTGGGAGGCTGAGGTGGGCAGATCATTTGAGACCAAGAGTTCAAGACCAGCCTGGCCAACATGGTGAAACCCCATCTCTACTGAAAATACAAAAAAATTAGCTGGGCGTGTTGGCAGGTGCTTGTAATTCCAGCTAGTTGGGAGGCAGAGGCATGAGAATCTCAGGAGGTAGAGATTGCAGTGAGCTGAGATTGTGCCACTGCACTCCAGCCTGGGTAACAGAGTAAGACTCCGTCTCAAAAAAAAAAGAAATACATCGGTTTGGTTCAGCAAGGTGGGACAACTGGAAGCAGAAGTAGGGGGGCTTCCAGGCTACAGGTAGATTTTTAAATTTTCTGGTTGACAATTTTTTGAGTTTATCTGAAGACCTGGGGTCAACAGAAAGGAAGTGTCTGGGTTAAGATAAAGGATTGTGGAGACCAAAGTTCTTATTTGCAGAGGAAGCCTCAAAGTGGTAGGCTTCAGAGAGAACAGGCTGTAAAATGTTTCTCCACAGACTTAGAGTCTGTGTTGGTGTTAATGCTGGAGAGGTATAATGAGGCACATCCGACCCTGACTTCCTATCATGGCCTGAACCAGTCTTTCTGGTTAAATTTCAAGAGTGCCCTGGCTGAGGAAGAAGTCCATTCAGATGGTTGGGGTGGGGCTTAGACGTTTCTTTTTGGTTTACGAAGATGTGACCCTTTGGGGGCTTGGGAAAGGGTGGTGGTGAAACTCTGAACTAAAATTGCTTTTTTATCCTGCAAGAAAATAGAAGCTTATGAAATAAATTAAATTACCTAAGTGATTAGACTTATCTCTCTCACTTTTTTTTTTTTTTTGAAACAGGGTCTTGCTCTGTTGTCCAGGCTGGAGAGCTGTGATGTGACCATAGTTTACAGTAGCTTCAAATTGTAGGGCTCGAGCAATCTTCCAGCCTCTGCCTCCCAAGTAGCTGGGACTACAGGTGTACAACCACACCTGGCTAATTTTTTTTTTAAAAGTTTGTAGAGATGAGGTCTTAACTATATTACCCAAGCTGGCACTGAACTCCTGGTCTCAACTGACCCTCTTGCTTCAGCCTCCCAAACTGCTGGGATTACAGGTGTGCACCGTAGCACCCAGCATGATATTCTTATATTTATTAAGAGTAGGATTCCTCTCAGAAAAAAATAATATGTTGATCTACTAAAAAATACTGAAAAGATATATACCCAAAATTCATAGAGGTTACTTCTGGGTGGTAGAATCACTGGGTCTTTTTTCCTTCTTCCCTTCCTCCTTCCCTCCCTCCCTCCCTCCCTCCCTTCCTTCCTCCCTCCCTCCCTCCCTCCCTCTCTTCCTTCCGTCCTTCCTTCCTTCCTTCCTTCTCCCTCCCTCCCTTCCTTCTTTCTTTCCTTCCTTCCTCCTTCTTTTTATTACTCTCTTTTCTTTCTTTCTCTTTCTTTTCTCTCTTCTTTTCTCCTTGCTTCCTCTTTTTTCTTTTTTTATGTATCTTTCTGTCTAAATTTTCACAGTCAGACAAGCATTTGTATCTCGAGGGCAAAATCTAAAATACACAAGAACAGCATTTGTATTTCTATGGCAAAACCTAAATAATATTAAGGAAATATATCAAAAGGAAGTGATTGCTTTCAATTCCCATCTCTTCATAATGTAGAGAAATGATTACATTAGTTGCGATGAGTCTTAATCAGAGAACCCACCCCGTATGTTCTAAACAGTGCTAGCACGGCCCCTATTTTCTACTTTTCTACAACAAACTTATTCTGTTAGGAAAATACAGCACAGGTTGGGAGTGGTGGCTCTCGCCTATAATCCCAGCACTTTGTGAGGCTGAGGCCGACAGATTGTTTGAGCCCAGGAGTTCAAGACCAGCCTGGGAAACATAGGGAAACCCTCTCTCTCTCTCTCTCTCTCTCTCCCTCTCCCTTTTAAGGAAAAAACAACAAAATAAAATAAGGTAACTGAGAAATGGCATTCAGGGCATATTCCTTTTCATTAGGAGGGTGAAGGGGATTCTACTGAGGTGTAATTGGTTTTCAAGCTAGACCCAGCATGGGATCTCCTGTGTGCTCTGGATGATCCTTCAGGTCATTTTATCAATACCTGGGATTCTGGGATCTTTTTAGAACACCTCCAAGAGTCGTTGGAGAGAAACTGCCATTGGTATTTTCTAAACTGGACTTTGTCCTTCACAGTTTGGAAGTTTGCAATTGAAGAGTTTGCATTTAAGGCATGTTTCCTCCCTCATCCGATCTGGATGCTGGCCATCTGACTTGCCTGTGCTCAGGAGGCTGAAATAACTTACAGCATTTGTATCTCGAGGGAAAAATCTAAACAATATTAAGGAAATGTATCAAAAGGCAGTGATTGCTTTTAATTCCCATCTCCTCATAATGTAGAGAAATGGTTAAATTAGTTGTGATCAGTCTTAACCAGAGAACCCACCCCGTTTGTTCTAAATAGTGCTAGCACAGCCCCTGCATGTTTACCAAACAGAAAACCACCATCTGTAGATGGGTTAGCAACACATTTATACTACTTTCATGCATTACTAATGGAATTCTAGAAATGAATCTAAGCAAAGTGCTGTTTTAACAGGGAGATGGCTTCACTTAAACCCAGAAAACCATTTGATTATCTCCAGATTTGTAAAGATCAAATTCCAGCTGAATTTCTTGATACTCTATGTAAAGATCTTGGAAATAAATAAATATAAATATATATACACACACATAGTAGTAACACCAATGAGTTATCACTGAATGTTGTAAAACATCTTGCAACATCATGGCACCTTAGAAAGGATATTTTTAAGAATGTACCACTGTTTCTTCTTTTATTTATTGAGTTAAAATGCAAACTATTTTGGAGCCATGAATGCTGCAATTCATATGCCAGTTAGAACCATCAGAGAAGAAACTTCCAATGCTTCATTTTAGATTGTGCCTATACATGAAACTAATTTGATTAAGTTCAACTCATAATTTGATCAAATCTTTGGCTTAAGTAAACCTTAATTTTGTTTAAACTCTATGCCAGCTAGGAGGCATAGGAGGGCTATGGAGGATAAATTATCAGAACGAAAATACCAGCTGTAAAAGGGAGACAATAGAATGAAGTATTTCAGAGCTCAGGCCTTAGATTTTGACTGCCCCAGGTTCTAATCTTGATTCTGCCACTTCTTGGCTGACTCAATTTGAAGACTTTACTAAACCATCATCTTCTTAATCCAGCAACAATAAGAACACCAATGTCAAAGTGAGGTTGTGAGGATTAAAGGTGAAAATGCATATCAATACTTATCAGAACTACTGGCACATAAGAAGCATTCTATAAATGTTAACTATTGTTATTATAGATTGCTTTAACAAAATGTTCTAACAATGAAATCTTTGAAAATTAGATTCTGCAACTGGCTATTGGAATCTGAAATTTGCCTTCTTGGATTGCCATTGCCATTGGCTTCCCACCAGTTCCCATCGATTTAATTAATGAGCATGTGACTGAGCCAATTCTCAAGAGGGAGGCAGCCAAGGAAAATTAAGGATGGTATTATAGACAATAACTCACTGTGAATCAGGAAGGGACATTATCTTGCAAGTCATTCATAAATCAAAAACCCAGCCAGAGCTTCAAGCCTTCCAGGTAAAAGGATGATGCGCACACAGAAGGCTGTTGACAGCAAATTTCCTGAGGCCTAGGAACATCAACCCCATCGTATGCTGTTCTTTGGGACTTGTCATTCCATGACTGGGCTTGGCCATTTAGAGTCCAAGTCACAGAGCCAAGAGACTTTAATGATATTGGGTATCTGAAGTGGTTTTGAGGTTCGACAATTGGATTTTTCTCACCATCAGACCTGATATGGAGAAGTGGGCCATGGCACTGGCATGTTTTTATGCCTCTTGTCAATGCCTGTCCTCCTCTAGCCCTGACTTTCTGAAGCACCAACATACACTTATTTGGGCACTGATTAAGCAGGATAGTGTATTATTAGTCTGTTCTCATGCTGCTAATAAAGACATACTTGAGACTGGGTAATTTATAAAGAAAAAGAGGTTTAATGAACTCACCATTCCACATGGCTGGGAAGACCTCACAATCATGGCAGAAGGCGAAGGAAGAGCAAAGGCACATCTTACATGGTGGCAGGCAAGAGAGCATGTGCAGGGGAACTGCCCTTTATAAAACAATCAGATCTCATGGGACTTATTCACTATTATAAGAACAGCACAGGAAAACCCACCCCCATGATTCAGTTACCTCTCACAGGGTTCCTCCCATGACATGTGGGGATTATGGGAGCTATAATCGAAGATGAGATTTGAGTGGGAACACAGCCAAACTATATCAGATAGACAGGACTATTTATTCAGAAAAGGACAATCATTTTTGCCTGGATATAACCAGATATCTCAGTATTCTTAGGACTGTCTCACCCTTACTTACTACAGGAAGGCAGCCAAGAAAGTATATTTCTTCACCTCTCAAAAGACAGTTACTTTGGATGAACAGGGATCTCCAAAACTAAATGGTTACTGGTTAGCAAAATCTGCATGCACAATTTGGAAATATGTAAACATTCTGTGGATAGGAAGTATTTGTCTTCCTCACTGTTGTATGCCTAGAATCTAGCATGGTACCTGGAGCATAATATGTGCTCATGAGTACTGAATAAATAAATGAATGAATATGAGTCTTCTCACTGATGTACTATTATCTAAAATCTCCTACATTTGCTCACTCAGTAAACTCCTACTTATCCAAAAAGTCTCTGCTCAGTTGCCATTCATTCTGTGAAACACTTTCTTTTGTTCCAGGTAGGGGAAGGCCTCTTTGCCTCTACTTCCATATATCCAGTATGTGCCTCCATATCAAGGTTCTTATATGCAAACAACAAAGTTTACTCTGGCTAGTTCAAGCAGAAAGAGACGTGTTAAATGATATTGGGTGGCTCAAAGAGTGTTTGGGAGGGCTTCAGTGCTATCTAGCTAGGAAAGAGTTCAACCACACTAGCTGCTTGAGTGAGTCATGGCAGCTGCTGCTGTTGATCCTCATCATTAATTACCCATTGGAGACCTGAGGATATAAGCATGGTGACAGCCACATCAGAAAAACTTGACACTTCTACTACTCTTCTTGTCAGAAAATGCATTCACCCTGTGTGTGGCTGCTACCCCATGTGGCACTTCTGTTTCCACTTATGCTAGTACATCTGATTAGAAGAACATAGGCCACATACCTGGACCCTATCTGCAAGGGGTTCCAGGAAATGTGTATTTTAGTTTGCCAGTCTCTATAGCAGAAGATGGCAGGCCAAAAGGTATATTGAGTGAGCCAACCAGTTACATCTGCCACACACCATAACATCACTATCTCCTTCACTTGTTATGACTTCCTTAAAAGCAGGTATTTTGTGGTGTTCATTTTGTATCTTTAGTAGCTAGAACAGGTCCTAGTATATAATAGGCTTTTTTTTTTTTTTTTTTGAGATAGAGTCTTGCTCTGTCACACAGGCTGGAGTGCAGTGGCACAATCTCAGCTCACTGCAACCTCTGCCTCTCAGGTTCAAATAATTCTTGTGCCTCAGCTTCCCGAGTAGCTGGGACTACAGGCACACTAATTTTTTGTATTTGAGTAGAGATGGGGTTTCACCATGTTGCCCAGGCTGGTCTCAAACTGCTGAGCTCAGGCAATTTGCCCGCCTCAACCTCCCAAAGTGCTGGGATTACAGGCATGAGCTACTACGCCCGGTCTATAATAGGCATTTACTAAAAGACAGTGGAGGTAAAATGATCTAGATTTGAGGTTTGATATGGCAAACCAAGCACATGCATTTTTGGTCCCTTTCCTCCAGAGAGCACATTAATGTTGTAATAAAAGAACCAAAAAGAAACCATAACAAAATAGAAACCAAGAAGAGAGCTATCAGCAGATTTGAAATTTAAACAAATTTTTGAAAATCAGATGAAATAATATTGACCAATTCAGTAGAGTAGAGAACAGAAAACCTAGATTGTGCTTAGTGGGGGCACAGTGAGAGCTGAGGTCCTAAACAGCACCAGTCCTTTTACATCACACATCCAGTGTTTACCATCTATGCTTCCAAAAGGAAGCGTTGTTATATTAGTTTGCCAGGGCTGCCATCATAAAATACCACCGTCTGGATGGCTTAAACAATAGACATTTGTTTTCTCACAACTCTGGAGATCTTAAGTCTAAGATAAAGAAGTTGGCAGTCAGTTTCTTCCTTGGTTGTTAGATGGCTGTCTTTTCCCTGTATCTTCATGTGGTCTTCCTGTGTGTGTCCTAATTTCTTCTTGTTATGAGGATGCCAGTCAAATGGCCTTAGGGCTCACCCTGATGACCTTATTTTAACTTAATTAACTCTTGAAAGACTATCTCCAAATACAGTCCCATTCTGAGCGACTGGGGATTAGGACTTATAAGGGGCAAATTTTAGGGGGATACAATTCAGCTAGTAACGCTTGTTTATTTATTTTCTAAAGAAATTGATGAGTCGTCACGTAAAAACTGAGTAACCAATATGGGTAATAGACACCAAACACCTCTATGTTTTGACACTGGGATCCCAATGCCACGGTCATCTTCCCACCGCTCTCTCTAATGTGGAGCCAATTATTAGGCAAACTCCAGCCACATTCTCAAGGCTCCTTTCAGCCTTACACTGCCTCTTTCTTTTTAAAAAAAATCAAGATCGTCATACATTTCAGAAAAGCACCCAACACTGATGAAAAAGAACAAAATAAAAAATATGATCCAAGAGGAGACAGGTATATTCGAAAACAAGAATATGTTAAACATCGAATTATATCTTCAAAGAAATTTCAGAAACAATTGCATCCATCACATTAGAATGGTATGCTGGAAAAAAAATAAGCAACCATAGATCAAATAAGAGCTTTTAGGAATTAAAAATACAATTGTCAAAATAAAAGTTTCTGTAAGAGTTAAAGAAAGAGGAGAGAAAAATGAAGGGTGGGTTTTCAGTCAACAGGGACAGGGTTATTTTAAATAAACCTGAGAGGGGCGGATGGCCAAGTTAGGTCAGAGCCACACTCTCTTACAGACTGAGAGTTTTTAAGGATTGATTGGGGGGAGAATTTATCAGAGGCTTGAGCTGCTTCTCTGTTGCGCTTACCTGGGAGGGAGAGTTGTGCGTCTGTTCCCAAACATCTTTCTGCAGTGGCAGGCGTTTCCATTCCCCACCCCCGAAGTCTGCTTTTAGCTTCCCTATTTTAGTGCACCTGAAAGGAAAGGAACGTGCTTATTTATGCCCGCTGTTTTACCAGGGCCCATTGTATAAGGGTGAAGATTAGCAGTTACCCAAGAGATTTTCCCCCCACCTCCTTCTGTGCCCGAGCTGTCTTATCTGTATTTTACTGTCTGCTCTTTCTGGCTGCTTGTAACGAGGACAGAAGTGATTTCCTCGAAATGCATGAGGCTGGAAAGGGAGCTGGAACTTAAAGTGGCGGTGTTTGTCTGAGATGATGGTGCTCCTGCTCTCTCAGTTTCAATAAAGAGGTAGACAGATAAAGTTGAGGGAAACTTCCAAAATGTTGAGATGAGAGATAAAAATCTCTGAGAAAAAAATCAGTGTCATAAAAGATTGATGCAGAAGATCCAACATCTGACTAACAGGAGTTCCAAAAATGAAAAACAGAAAAAAGGGAGAAAAAGAAGTAATGCAAATACATTTTCCAAGATGAAACCATACTAAAAACCTTCAGAACAACATCCACAAAAAAATCTTTTCTAGAAAGGAACAAGAAGGAAATAGACTGACAACTGAATTCTCAACAGCAACACTTGGTGCTTAAAGAAAATGGGACAAAACCAATAAAACTGATGAAAAATTATCTTTGCTTTGAAGTCTATCCCAGACAAAATATCATTAAACAATGGAGGCAGAATAGACATCTGTAGATGTACAATACCTGGAAAGCTTACCTCATTCATTCTTCATTGGGGAGTTACTTGAGAAGATACATGAATCAAGAAAAATGAAATCGTGAGATTTAGAGAATGATGTGCCCAACTTAGTGGAGAAAAGAAGGGAAGGAAAATGACAACTTATGATCAGTCCCAGAAGGCAGTCTGTCTAAATGAGGGGGGTGATAAATGGGGAATTCCAAGAGGAGGGCTCCGGGGGAGAAAAGAGTTTCCTTAATAAACAGTGTGTTTGAGACTTCTTAGGAGCATAATAAGCATAGGATAAAGGCAGAGAATACAAAATGAAGGCAATTAGAAATTCCAGGAAAAATAAAAAGCTATAAGAAGATGAATGTAATCATAGCACACTCTTCTTCTCTCCAGAAAGATAGCACTGTAAAAACTGCAATAACTTTTCTTTTCTCTTTTTCTTTTTGAGATGGAGTCTCACTCTGTTGCCAAGGCTGGAGTGCAGAGGCACAATCTGGGCTCACTGCAATCTCCACCTCCCAGGTTGTCCTGGGAGTGATCCTCCTGCCTCAGCCTCCCGAGTCGCTGGAATTACAGGCACCTGACACCTTGCTCGGCTAATTTTCATATTTTTAGTAGAGACAGGGTTTAGCCATGTTGGCCAGGTGGGTCTCAAACTCCTGACCTCCTAATGATCTACCCACCTCAGCCTCCCAAAGCGCTGGGATTACAGGCATGAGTCACCATGCCCAACCCTGTGTAATAATTTTTAATTTTTGAAATGAACAAAAAGACAAAGCATGCACAAAATAGGATATAAATGTGATGAATCTTCTTAGTGCAAGACCACAAATGTAAGTGAGAGACATAGGAAAGGAGAAGGGAAGGGAAGGGAAGGAAGGGGTGATCATGTCATATATAATATCTCACAAAGGGAGGAGCTGAGTACCCAGCGCCCTTATTTTCCTCTTCAAGTAACAGCACTCCAGTTTTTCTTTGGGTCAGTTATCATCCCCAACACATGAAGTCTTCATGAGATTGTCAACCTGCCCTATCTTCCTAAGTCAATGGGTGAGCACGTGGCCCAAAATAAGCCAGTCAGACTCTCTCTTCCTCTGAAATAGTCAAATCCCCATTACTTCACACTGCGCAGTGCCCTAAAGAGAAAATGCGTTAATTCTTGCTCCTGAAGTTCCCAGGACAACTCTTATTGCTGGCTTTTCTGAAACCTGACTTCAAAGCCACCTTCTTCGATTTTTATGGTTGTCTGTCCTTCCAAGAAAATCACCTCGTTTTTTGGAATAAATAAGCAAGAATCGATTTTAAGTGATAAGATAGAACAAGATAAATAATCCTTCAAAGATAACGTTTTGAAGTACAAAAGCTGTGAACTGAAAACAGTGACGTTACTTTGTGAAGGGTAAGGGGATTAGAGGATGAAGCAATCATTTACCCTCACAGATGTCAGTGTTTAAATTATAAAGTTGATAAAAAATGAAAGGTCAGCATAGCAAATGTATTTATCAATACAAGGCAACCATGAGAAAAGTTAAAACTTCAAAATATAAAAGAGAAATGGTATCTTTCAAAAAAAGGACCTGGCTAGAGAGAAGCAAGGCAGGAAATGATTTCTTTTTATTACAAACTCATCTTAACTTTTTAATTCCGCCCCCATGTGTGTATTAATTAATAAGCATTTAAATTTGTTGTTGTTGCTTGGGGGGTGGGGGAATTTTTGTTTTCTTAAGAGAAAACGTCTCACTGTGTCACCTAGGCTGGAGTGCAGTGGCCTTCATCTTCTGGGCTCAAGTGATCCTCCAGCCTCAGCCTCCCAATAACTGGGACTACAGGTTCACCACCATGCCTGGCTAATTATTTTATATTTCTTTTTTGTAGAGACGGGGATCTTGAACTCTTGGCCTCAAGCAATTCTCCTGCCTCAGCCTCTCAAAGTGCTGGGATTTTAGGCATGAGCCACAGTGCTTGGCCTTAATGTTAAAGAAGTAGAAAAAAAAAAGATAGTTGGTCTATCTATAATGGAGATGGTTCAGGATTTCAAAGCCTTGCCAAATAGTCAGAACCCCTCCCCCCCACTCTCCACCCCCTGTCCCCCACCTCCAGTAGCTGTTCTGGAAACGGTCACATTATAGAGCATCCCTCTCTGACTCGAAGGGAGGCTGTTGGATGAAGGGACTCACCACATACTGCCATTGTCTCCACTAAGGTCCCCCTGCACAGGAACCTTGACCTGTGGAGTACCTCAAGCAGGTTTTTGTGTTTTCTTGGCATGCCTTTGCCAAGCTTGGAGCAGTTGGCACAGGACTCAGAAGTTCTGGCTTATCTTCCACCTATCTCTTTACCCAACCTTCACCCTGCTTTCCTGGAAAAATGAGAATTAGTTTTATCTCTCCTGTCAAGGGATAAAGTCATGCCTCCCTTTCTTTAATGCCATGAGATTTGTTTGAATGTGAGTCATAGCTTTTACCATTGTTTGCAGACATTTTGCAGATAAGACAGGAGAGACCTTGGTATGTGCAGATGGCACTTTTCCTGGGATTAAATTAGAAAAAATTGGAAACTTTAGGCGAGTTTTTCTCTGCCAGGTGAAGCTCTGCAGGTAATTTAAACCATGCACAGGGATTGTTAGGCAGAGAAGACCCTGAGGCGGCAGATGAGAGAGAAAGAGAACCTGAGGGTTGTTTCTGGCTAACCATCCTGAGGGATAGGGTTGGTGTCACAACAGGAGCATTCAGCTCTACCGCCAATATAACTCAGGTTCATAATGGGAGGCAAAAAGTGGCCACATGTGGCCTGGTGCGGTGGCTCATTCCTGTAATTCCAGCACTTTGGGAGGCAGAGGCAGGCGGATCATCTGAGGTCAGGAGTTTGAGACCAGTCTGGCCAACATGGTGAAACCCAGTCTCTACTAAAAATGCAAAACTTAGTCAGGTGTGATGGTGCACGCCTGTAGTCCCAGCTGCTTGAGAGGCTGAGGCAGGAGAATCGCTTGAACCCAGGAGGCAGAGGTTGTAGTAAGCCAAGATCACGCCACTGCACTCTCCAGCCTGGGCAAAAGAGTGAGACTGTGTCAAAAAGTAACAACAAAAACAAAACAAAACAAAAGGTGGCCACAGGCATCCTTTTCCCATCTTCACATTCTTATACTCTTGGATGATGGTGACTGTGTTCTCTTTTCTAAGCTCCCCTGCCATGCCTAATCCTAGGTCTGAAGGACGGGGGTTGGGGGTGGTGTTTAGAGGAGGCAAATATAGGAATCCAAGTCTTGAAGATGTGAAAGAGAAAATGAGATCAGTTAGAACTTTCAAGTCTGGGGACAGACTGGAGTCAGGTGTAATTCTTCACTTTTAAAGACAAGCTGCCCAGTGCCCTCACTCAATAGGTCACTGAGTCATGTCTCGGAATTCCCAGAGGGTGTCTCCTATGTGCTCTTGATCAGTCCCTTCAGCTTCTACTCTGGTTCTCGCATTAAGATGCTTGTTTTCTCAGCTTGATTAGCAATTAAAATGTGAAGGAGATAATTCTGCCTCATCAGAAAAATGGATGCAATCTCTGAGCATGTTAGAGAATATATGTTCTGTAAAACCACGGTATTAGGGTCATTATCAAGTGTAGTACCTTGGCCAACGGGAAGTGCTAATATCAGTATATTGACCTCATAAAATTTATCCAGCATATTATTTGGGCATGTCACTGGGAGATTCCAATCCCAAACTCATGGACCAATATTGGTTCACTGGCACAACTTTATGTGCCCATACCACTATTTTAATAAATTACAATGAATTCAAGTTAAACTTAATTAAAATACTAAGTAATTGCTGTTCAAATTCTGGTTCTAATATTTAGCATCTATGTGACTCATAGGGACAGATTCAGATTTTATAGGGCTTGTAGGTGATAAAATTCAGGGGGTTCTTTAAGAAAAAGAACACAAATATAGGGGTTAAAAATCAGTATAGGGCCTTGGAAGAGGATTGTGTAAATAAGGGGGCTGAGCTTAAACTTTCTTAGTTTCTTGATTTGCCTCTGCACCTAGGAAGTTACATGACTGTTCTGAATCAGTTTCTTTACCTGTAATCAGGATAATAATCATTACTCTGTGGAATTAAGGAATATATAATACTATATATGTGAGATTATATGTATAGCACCTTTTATCTAGAGAGTCAGCATTCCAGAATTTAAAAAAGGTAACTCATCATGAATATTCAAATGTAGAGAGGTCATTTAATATAATCATTAGACTAAAACTTTTTTCTTTCCTGACTTTTATCTGATTAATTATGCAAATATGTGGACAGATCCCAGTGGACATGGAGACTAGATGATAATCTCTAGTCAATATGATAAACCCTCGGAATTAGCAGTAAAGCACTGCACACAGCAGCAGTCATTAGATGAGAGCTTGGCAAAGACAAGAAAAGTAATTTGAGGAACCAAGGTAGGTAGCGGGAATGCTACAGGTTTGGATGCTCACAAAGACTTCATCCCACTATCACATCACTCTTTTAAAAGAGTGGTTTTTTTGAAACAGAGTTTTGCTCTTGTTGTCCAGGCTGGAGTGCAATGGCACGATCTCGGCTCACTGCAACCTCCACCTCCTGGATTCAAGTGATTCTCCTGCCTCAGTCTTCTGAGTAGCTGTGACTACAGGCATGCACCACCACCCCCAGCTAATTTTGTATTTTTTGTAGAGATGGGGTTTCTCCATGTTGGTCAGGCTGGTCTCGAACTCCCGACCTCAGGTGATCTGCCCACCTCAGCCTCCCAAAGTGCTGGGATTACAGGCATGAGCCACTGCACCCAGCCACTAAAAAAGTGTTTTAACAAAGACAGCCTCGTTTGGTCCTCAGAGTACATATAGATGGCAGAGTATTGGTGATGACTGCTCTTCTGAGGGCCTTGCTTGGCCAACTGATACCAGAGCCCACTTTCCAGGGCAGTGGAGAATCAAGCCTATGCCTTCATCATCATCACTGTCATCATTGTCATTATTTTCACTGTTGTCATTGTCAGTAACACTTATTGACTGCTTCTTAAATGTCAGATACAGTGTTAAGTACTTCACGTGTGTCTTCTAATTTAATTCCCTCTATACCATTATTTCCACATGACAACTGGAGCTGAGGTTCAACATCTCGCAAAGGATTTGCAACTAGTAAGTGTCTCAACATCCATGATTGTTCTGAGCATTTTCCTCAGTATATTAACAGACTTGTAACCCATTCTGAACCCACAAAATGTTTGGGACCTGCAAAGCAATTATTTAAGAGCCCTGGCCTACATCTGCAACTGAACTCCATAAGGGAGCATATTATCCTCAAAGATTAACGTGGATAACATCACTAAGACTGCAGATGGCTTAGGTAATTTCTGGAGCTATGTTTTCTTTATCTCTGTATTGCTAATGTCTTGTACAGTTGCTTGCAAAATGTTGTGCGATAAAGGAGCAAATGAATATTTTAGCCATGAAGTAAATGTGGGACAGAGCCAGGTCTCCTGACTCCGAGCCTGAGTTCTGTCACTACCAACACTGCTACTCCCTCTCTTGCAGTGTGTGGTTACTGTAACAAAGAGACTCAACATAGGATGGCTTTAACAAGATAGAAGTTTAGATCAAAGTCCTCGCAGTCAACCCAAGAGGGAAAGGGACAAGAGAAAGCAGGCCCTTTCCTCATAAATACCTGACAAGGAAGCTTCAAATACCACTTCCATGCACATTCCACCAGCCAGACTAGTCACATGGCCACATCTTGCCTCAAGGAAGCTCAGGAAATGTAATCTTAGTTGGTGGTCATACACTCACCTAGAATTTCTATTACTACAGAAGACAGGGGAATGGTGGTCTTTGCCACAGTGGGACAAGCCTCTGTGTACAGCGGGAAAAGGACTAAACTTAGACATAGGTACACCAGTGTTTCTGCACCTGCAAAATGTACTAATATAATTCTTAATTATAGTTATAATAATTATATTACCCCGAGGCTTATTTTTTTCATTTCCATAATAATGATAATTACGGTAATTAGCATCTATTGAGCATGCATTGTGCTCTGGGGGCTCTACCATTAAAGGAAAGGGGTTTAATTAACCATTGATATGGTTAGGCTTTGTGTTCCCACTCAAATCCCATCTTGAATTGTAATCCCTATAATCCCCATAGTCCCAACGTGTCAAGGGAGAGACCAGGTAGAGGTAATTGAATCATAAGGGCGATTCTCCCCATGCTGTTCTTGCAGTAGTGAGTTCTCAGGAGATCTGACGGTTTTATGAGGGGCTCTTCTCCCTTCCCTTGGCACGTCTCCTTCCTGCCACCTATGAAAAAGGTGTTTGCTTCCCCTTCACGTTCTGCCGTGATTGTAAGTTTCCTGAGGCCTCCCCAACCATGCTGACCTGTGAGTCAGTTAAACCTCTTTCCTTCATAAATTACCCAGTCTAAGGCAGTTCTTTATCGTAGAGTGAAAGTGGACTAATACAACCATATACTTCACATGTATGATTTAACTCAATCTTCTTAACAGTCCTGCAAGGTCATTATTATTATCCTGCTCATTCTAGAGATTAGAAAACTGAGCCTCAGACATTCAGATGGTTTCACAGTGAGTATATGAAAGGCAAAACCAGTGCTATACTCACTGACTCCAAAGCCCATTCATGGAACCCCCCTGCTGCACCCTGGATCATCGCAGTGTCTGCATTACAGAGTTGTCATGTGCATGAAAAGCAATGTAACTGATGGAGCACATGGTAGGTCCTCCCCAATTTCCCCGAGGAAGGCAGTGTGGCTTCCTGGGGCTTTGGGCTTCCTTGCCTGAGTTGAGTAGAGAAGCTGGCTTGGGGAGGGGATTATGTTCATGGTTGCTGTAGGCAGGCTGGAGCTGAGAGAAGGCAGAATCCAGGTTTGGGAGAGACAAGGAAAAAGCAACAAATGGAAAAATTGCAGCCCTGTAGGCAATGGAATCTATTACTCAGAGATTAAAATGTCACAAGGAGTACACGTCAGTTCCAGAACTTGGAAAATGTTTTTTCCATCATAATTATGCCTCACCACCAACACAGAGGACTATTTCTCCTCCGACAGATGAGGTTGCCCCACTTGGTGTCTTTTTAACCTTCTGCAGACCTCAAAAGTTGCCTCTTACCTTTATTCATAGAATTAACAATGGCCAACACCAATGAGCACTTACCCTGTGCTAGCTACTTACAGTTTGCCAATCTTTCAATAACCCTGTAAGATGGGTACTTTTCACCCCCTCTTACAGATGAGGGAACCAAGGCACACAGATGTCAGGTAACGTGTCCAACCTCACATGGCTGGTAAAAGGAGAATTGGTCATTGAACCTAGCTCATCTGTTTGAGCGTGATCTTAATTTTTCCTCAAAACTTCCTCCCATAGCCCAATTCTATTCGTGGGAAAGTGGGAAACAATATAAGGCCTTCCAGAAAGAACCTGGCTGCTCTTCCCTGTTTTCTTTCTCATTGAGGCACAGCATGAACTGAAAATATGAGGTATGGAGGGTGGACCAAGGCATGTCAAATCCAGCTCCCGCTGGGGTTAGTAAGCTAAATGATGATTCACATCCAATGGAATACTCATTAGCTAACCTTTAAAAATGAGGTTGAAGAATAATGTTAAGTAGGCAAGGTTATAAACAGTATGCATAGTATGTTGTCCAGTGGAAAAAAAATAGGTTTCTACACACACAGACACACACACACATTCCTAAGAGGTTACACATCAAATCATCATGAATCCTTCTGAGTAGCAAGATTATGAGCAAACTTATTCACCTGATATCTTATGCCTCCTCCCTCCACTTCCACCCAGATCCCTACAGGAGTTAGAAAAGAGGCAATTCAATTTTGAGAAACATCTCAGGCTTGTGCCCAAGACCATGGCATTCCTCCCAACCAAACAAGGCACTGACTTCTTTCTTTTTCTTTTCTTACTTTTTTCTTTTCTTTTTATTTTGAAAAACAGAATTACATTTATGGAAATGTTGGAGGACAGTACAAAGAATTATTTTTTCCTAAACCATTTGATTGTAAGTTGCAATTTGATGTCCCATCACCCCTAAATACTTTAGTGTGGAATTCCTCCAAACAAGGATGTGGTCCTGTGTGACCCCGCTTCAGCCATCAAAATCAGGAAATCAACATTGACATAGCCCTGCTGTCTATTCCTCAGATACCACTCGAGTTATGCCAATTGTCCTAATAATGTTCTTTACAGCAAAAGAATGCAGTCCAGAACCAAATTACAGTTGGTTGTCTTTTTTTTTTTTTAAAGACAGGGTCTCACTGTGTTGCCCAAGCTGGTCTCAAACTCCTAGGCTGAAGTGATCCTCCTGCCTTGGTCTCTCAAAGTGCTGAGACTACAGACTGGTTATAGTTTTTATTTCCATTGTCTGGAATATCTTCTCAGTCTTTCTTTATTGTTCTTGATACTTTTTTTTTTTTTATACATGGTTTCTTGCTGTCTCCCAGGCTGGAGTACAGTGGCATGACCTTGGCTCACTGCAATCTCTGTCTCCCAGGCTCAAGAAATTCACCCACCTCAGCCTCTTGAGTAGCTGGGACCACAGGTGTACTATGCCTGGCTAACTTTTTGTATTTTTTTGGTAGAGACAGGGTTTCACCATGTTGCCCAGGCTTGTCTTGAACTCCTGAGCTCAGGAAATCCACCAGACTCGGCCTCACAAAGTGCTGGGATTATAGGTATGAGCCACCGAGCCTGGCCTGATCCTGACACTTTTGAAGATTTCAAGGTCAGCTGTGCTGTAGAATGCCTCTCAGTTTGGGTATGTATGTGTTTCCCCAAGACTAGATTCAGGCTATGTGTCCTTGGCAGGAATGTCACTAATGGGATGTCGGGGTCCTCTCACCACATCCTGTCAGGTAACACATGAGCTCAGCTTGTCCCATCATCACAGTGTTCACTTTGATCTCTTGCTTAAGGAAGTGTCTGTCAGGTCTTCCACTGGTTTTTCTACTTCTTGTAATGAATAAGTATTTTGTTTACTCTTTGTAATTAATGTTATTCTTAGTAATTAATAAGTATTTTGTGGGGAGGTAGTTAAAAAACATATGTATATCCTACTCTTTATTAAACTTTCCATTTATGTATTCAGTTAGGTGGAGTCATGGCTTCCTATTGTATTTAATGGTTTCAATGTGCTGCCATTATTATTATTATTGTTTTTTTTTTTTTTTTTGAGACAGAGTCTTGCTCTGTCACCCAGGCTGAAGTGCAATGATGTGATCTCTTGACTCACTGCAACCTTCACCTTCTGGGTTCAAGTGATTCTCCTGCCTCAGTCTCCTGGATAGTTGGGATTACAGGCATGCACCACTATGCCTGACTAATTTTTGAATTTTTAGTAGAGACAGGGTTTCACAATGTTGGCCAGGCAGGTCTCAAACTCTAGACCTCAAACGATCTGCCTGCCTCGGCTTCTCAAAGTGCTGGGATTACAAGCATAAGCCACCATGCCTGGCCCATCATTATTTATTTTGATGCCCATGTTTTCCTATTTGGACTGTGGGAGACCCTTCAATGACTTTCCACCCAGACGTGATACCAGCAGCCCATTTTTGGTGGGATCCTCTCCCACCAAACAGAAATGTTCATCTCTCTGAGAAGACATCTAAGAAGGAGGACTGGAGTCTCTCTCTGTCCCACTCAGTCCCTGCCCAGCCCTGAGGAATCCTGCAGCAGGGTCCTGTGGGCATGACTTGTCCTTTCAGAAACCCTTTGCATAAAGCGGCAGATGCTGATGGACCAACCCTCGGGTCTTGGGTTTGGCAGGAAGCAGATGCAGAGGGTTAGTGAATCTGTGGTGGCCACGAGAAGAGGCTGGGCAGATTTATTGTTGCCGTGGAAGAATCTGAAAAGAGCTTTGGCCACCATTGAGGAAATGTTTTCTTTTTGTGTGTGATCAAGAGCAGGCCCAAAAGTTGGAAAGCAAGAAGAGAAAAACTCATTAAAAATAAAAAACGCTCAGGGAATTCAGCCACTCGTTTGGAAATCTGTTCTCCTCTATCTTCATTGCTGACAGAGGCAGTGATCACTGTGCAGCTGTTGTGATGCCAGCATTCACTTAAAGATGTTCCCATGGAACAGGAAAGCAAACAGGCCTTCCTCATCCTGAGCCCTCTCTCGTCTTCCCCTAGTCCCTCCTCCTCCTCCAACTCCCTGCCTTCATCCTTCCCAAAAGCAATTAGTCAAGAATTCAGTGAGACTGAACTTTACAGACAGTGGGAGCCCCCTAAACTTGTTAAAAAGTTAAGTTTTAATTGCGTAAAATACACGCAACATATACCTTGCCATTTTAGCCATTTTTAAGTGTACAATTCAGAGGCATTCACATTGTCGGGCACCCGTCCTCACCAGCCACCTCCAGAACACGTTCAGTCTTGCAAAACTGAAACACTATATCCCTTCACTAAAAATTTCCCATTCCTCCCTCCCCTCCAGACCCTGGCAACCGCCATCTGACTTTTTGTCTCTAAGAATTTGATTATTCTAGGTACCTCATGTGAGTGGACGAGAGTATTCGTCCTTTTGTGAGTGGCTGATTTTACACAGCATGTTTTCTTTCTTCTACTCTCAGCTTTTATTTTAGATTCGGGGGTACATGTGCAGTTTTGTGACATGGGTTATGTCTATGTTGTGTGATTCTGAGATTTGGGGTGTGAGTGATCCTATTACCCAAGTAGTTTTTTTAACCCTCTGCCCTTCCTTGCCCTCCCCCTTCTAGCAGTCCCCAGGGTCTCTTGTTTCCATCTTTATGACCATATGTACCCAATATCTAGCTCCTGCTTATATGTGAGAACAAGTGATATTTCGTTTCTTGTTTCTGTATTACTTCTCTTAGGATAATGGTCTCCAGCTACATCCATGTTGCTGCAAAGGACATGATCTCATTCTTTTTATGGCTGTGTAGCATTCCATGGTGTCTACCACATTTTCTTTATCCGATCCACCATTGATGGGCACCTAGGTTGCTTCCATGTTTTTGCTATTGTTAATAGTGCTGTGATGAACATCTAAGTTCATGTGTCTTTTTGGTAGAACAATTTATCTTCCGTTGTGTATATGCCCAGTAATGGGATTGCTGGGTTGAATGGTAGTTCTATTTTTAGCCCTTGGAGAAATCTCCAAACTGCTTTCACAGTGGCTGAACTACTTTACATTCCCACCAACAGTGTAGAATTGTTCCCTTTTCCCCACAGCCTCAGCAACATCTGTTATCTTTTTGACATTTAAAAAACAGCCATTCTGACTGGTATGAGATGATGTTTCCTTTGACTTGGATTTGCATTTCTCTGATGATTAGTGACGTTGAGTATTTCTTCATATGTTTGTTGGCCACTTGTATGTCTGTTTTGAGAAGTGCTTCTTCATGTCCTTTGTACCCTTTTTAATGGGGTTGTTTTTTGCTTACTAACTTCCTTACAGAATCTGGATATTAGCTTTTTGTCAGATGCCTAGTTTGTGAACATTTTCTCCATCCTGTGGGTTGTCTGTTTACTCTGTTGATAGTTTCTGTTGCTGTGCAGAAGCTCTTTAGTTTAATTAGGTCCCACTTGTCAAATTTTGTTTTGTCGCAATTGCTTTGGAGTACTTAGCTAAAAATTATTTTCCAAGGCCAGTGTGCAGAATGATATTTCCTAGGTCTTATTCTAGGATTTTTATCATTTTAGGTCTTACATTTAAGTCTTTTATCCATCTTCAGTTAATTTTTGTACGTGGTGAAAAGTAGGGGTCCAGTTTCAATCTTCTGCATATGGTTAGCCTGTTAGCCCATTTATTGAATAGGGGGTCCATTCCCCATTGCTTGTTTTTGTTGATTTTGTCAAAAACCAGATGGCTGTAGGTGTGTGGCTTTAATTCTGGGCTCTCTATTCTGTCCCATTGCTCTATGTGTCTGTTTTTGGATGAGTTCCATGCTGTTTTGGTTTCAGTAGCCTTATAGCATACTTTGAAATTGGGTTTGAAGTATAGTTTGAAGCTGACTTCGTTCTTTTGCTAGGAATTTCACTTAGCATAATGTCTTCAAGGTTAATTCATGTTGTAGAATGTGTGAGAATTTCCTTCCTTTTTAAGGCTGAATACGTCTAAGTTTTTTAATGTTATATAACTATAACGGTGTGCTAGGGCTGCCATTACACAATATCACAGACTGGGTGGCTTAAACAGCAGTTCTGGAGCTAGAAGTCCAAGAGCAAGGTGTCGACAGGGTTGGTTTCTTCTGAGCCTCTCCCCTCGGCTTGTGGATGGCTACCTTTTTGCTATGTCCTTACATGGTCTTTTCTCTGTGTGGGTGCATCCCTGGTGTCCACATTTCCTCTTCTTTTTTTTTGAGACACAGTCTCGCTCTGTCTCCCAGGCTAGAGAGCAGTAGCGCGATCTTGGCTCACTGCAACCTCTGCCTCCTGGGTTCAAGCAATTTTCCTGCCTCAGCCTCCCAAGCAGCTGGGACTACAGGTGCATGCCACCACACCTGGCTAATTTTTTTGCAGTTTTAGTAGAGACAGGGTTTCACGGTGTTAGCCAGGATGATCTTGATCTTCTGACCTCGTGATCCACCTGCCTCGGCCTCCCAAAGTGCTTGGATTACAGGTATGAGCCACTGCATCTGGCCTTCCTCTTCTTATAAGAATATCAGTAAGGACACTATAAGGAGATTGAATGAGGGCCCATCATTTCAACTTAATCATCTCTTTAAAGGCCCTATCTCGGCCAGTTGCGGTGGCTCACGCCTGTAATTCCAGCACTTTGGGAGGCTGAGGTTGTTGGATCACAAAGTCAGGAGTTCAAGACTAGCCTGGCCAAGATGGTGAAACCCCATCTCTACTAAAATACAAAAAAATTAGCCACGCTAATTTTTTAGCCAGGTACATGCCTGTAATCCCAGATACTTGGGAGGCTGAGGCAGAGAATTGCTTGAACCCAGAAGGTGGGGGTTGCAGTGAGCCAAGATCGCGCCTCTGCACTCCAGCCTGGGCGAGAGAACGAGACTCCGTCTCAAAAAAATAAATAAATAAAAATAAATAAATAAAGGCCCTATCTCTGAATACAGTCACATTCTGAGGTACTGGGAGTTTGGGCTTAGACATAAGAATTTGGAGGAAACATACTTCAGCCTATAACAGTAAGCTTCCTGAGAAATGGATTCCTCAACTGCATGAGAATCACGATGAACATCTTTATGGGTGTTGGTTTAGATTATGCATATGAAGTGCTCAACATGGCATTGGGGCATGGCAGTGTGTTTACAGCAGCAGCTAGCAGCAGCATTTGATTTCCCCAAGTCCTGATCTGGGCCCTCCCAGCACGTAGCAGGTTCTCACGTAATGTTTGTTGTATGTGTTACTTCTTTTGTCTTGGTTTGGGTGGGGTGGGGCAGCCAAAGGAAACAGACACAGGATTGGGTCATTGTGGGGAGGGAAAAAATGGGGAGCAAGCACAGACTTTAACTGCTAAACTCTCCTGTTCAATCAGCCTGGCTTACAAAGCTCCCTAATTTTAATGATGGAAAGTCAATAATTACTATTGACTGAGCATGTGCCAGGCATTGAATTAGGCACTCTATAGATGTTATCTCATTTAATCCTCAAGCAGGTATTATTTTACCTACTTCTCAGATGAGAAAACTGAGGCCCAGAGAGTTTAAGTAACTGGCCAAATAACCTAGATGCCAAGTGCCGAGACAGCGTTCAGACTCAGAAGGTCTGCGTAGTGAGCCCAAGGGCTTCTGATGACAATTAGGTAAACACTGCATATGCATGTGAATTAGAATTATAAATGTACTTACAAAATGAGGGGGGGGCAGAATTAGAGGATAATAAGATACTGGCTATTTTTCTTTTATTTAGAAGTTTTTACTTCTTCGGTGGTATTTGTGAAATTCATTATTTTTAATTCAAGTTATTTTAAAAGAGGATTTTGAGTGCTGTGGTGTTTCTCTGTTAAGAATTAAAGGAAAAGTGCACATACCACCTCTTGGGTATAGCTGCATAAACAATTGCTCTGTTTTTTTCTCACCTGAGATTTTAAGAACAAGGGTCCATCTGCCCCTTAGAGCTCCATCAATAACAGATTTTCCAAATATTAGCTATTTTTTCTTTTCTTTATTTTTTTTTCTTCTGTCTCTCCACTTTTTCTTTCTCTCTTCATGTTTAAAGAAATTCACGTAAGTGACCTTGTATTAACTTACCTTTGGAATATGTGTGTTGCAAGCTCTGAGTTCCTTCAGTATCAAGAGAGATGATGGATGAGAAGAGTCCTGGGAAGAATCACAGAGGGTTGGGCTGTTCTGTTTGTTTTCCTGAGCTGTAGAATATTTTACTCTCAATGCAGTAAAGAAACCCTAACCTTACCACATCCCTTCTTTCAAACCAATTTCAAAGTTGTTCTTCTAAGAAAGTAGTAAAGTCCTTATAAGGGACAGTAGTAAAATCCCTCCCTCTGTAAATCATCTAACTTTTTGGGTCCCATTGAAAGAACCATCTTTTCCAGAAATAACTTCTGGTTGCTCTGCCCTAAACCTTGGACAGATATTGATCTTATATGAGCAAATCCATATGAAATGTAGAATATCAAAAGTAATTTTATGTTACTCGTGTAATACTCAGTGTTATTCAATGTTCCCTCAACCATAATCCAGTCTTACCTTTTCAGCTCCTTGGAGCTTTCAGTGCCATCTCTAATTCACCTTTCTGCACAAGCCTGGCCATAAAACCGACTGGTTACACAGCTCCTTCTGAGAAAGGTGGGTCTTTGCCTTGCTTCAGGTGAATCTGATGTGCTGACCACAACTGCTATGCTGAGCCCAAGGCATCTAACGTGGGTCAGACCTAACCTGAGGATGCAGCCCAGTTGAGAAGCTTCATATTGGGTGGTAAATATCCCACCTGATCATCTTGAATGCAAGACAAATACAGCCACAGAAACAGAGGCAAGAAAGGGAAAACCAGAAAGAGGGAGATTGGAAACAGAAGGAGCCTTGAGCAGGGTAGAACTGCTGAGTAAAAAACAGTGGTTTGTCATCTTCAGAGGAGGCCAGGCTCTAGGAACTGCCATTGCTGTGGTTTCCTGGATAGTTTTCCAATTCTCCACAAGGCCAAAATGTGCAGCCGCTGAAATGTTTTGTTTTCGTTTTGCTAACTCACTGCATATATGTGTATCTCTAACAAAAATCCCCACCTGTTAAAAGTGTCCTGAGTGTATTATTGTAGATTTTTGGTTTTTTGTTTTTGTTTTTGTAACTGGAAAGGTCCACACACCATTATCTAAAAGTAAATTCATAATATTTTCTCCTGAGCCTACTGTTTCTCGTGTATTGACTGTGCGTGCTTTGGTATCACCATCCCAGGTCTTCGCTTTTTCTTAATCCCTTTCTAGAGTCTGCCAGTCCACTTGCCAGGTCCTGTCAATTCTATCTCTACAATATATTTTACTATATTAATATCAGTTCATTGTTTATATCAATACAGTTTTAATATATGTTACTAAATATTCCTCGCACATAGCTCTACTCTCTCACCATTCACCTCTAGCAGACATCACTGATCACTGCACTCCTTCCCTCTTCCCGGAGGAAGCCTAAAAGCAACAATAGCTCTATGAATTTGTTTGTTTATGTATTTATTTATTTGAGATGGAGTCTCACTCTGTCACCCAGGCTGGAGTGCAGTGGCGCGATCTCAGCTCACTGTAACCTCTGCCTCCTGGGTTCTAGCAATCCTCCCACCTCAGCCTTTCAAGTAGCTGGGTCTACAAGCATGTACCACTATGCAGGGCTAATTTTTGTATTTTGGTAGAGATGGGGTTTCATCATGTTGCCCAGGCTGGTCTCGTCTCAAACTCCTTGACTCAAGTGATCTACTTGCCTCAGCCTCTCAAAGTGCTGAGATTACAGGCGTGAGCCACCACACTCAGCCTCTATTTTTTAAATGCTTATTACTTGTCAGGTATTGTGCTAAGCATTTTGCATGCCTTATCTCATTTCACTCTCGTAAAAAATCCCATGAAACAGCCACAATTGCTTTTTCCATTGGAAAAGTGAGAAAACTGAGGTTCAGAGAGAGAGGAGAAATAGCATGACTCCTCTCTCTGGAGCGGGAGAAAGGAAGGAGCCGTGGCACTTCTCTTCCCTTTGTCCAGTCCTCCAATCTCTTTCCGTGGCCTCCCACTGACAGAGCCTAGATGGAGCCAGTTGGCAGGGCAGCCACGGAAATGTAGTTTGCAGTGGCCAGCATCTTGTGGTGCAAAGCAATGCAGAAGAGCGGGGATCAGATCTGAGACCAAACAGAGAACGACTGGCACAAAGCCTTTCCGGATTTTGCAGCCAAAAGGAATCCGTCCTGGCTCTGAAAACTCAAAGCACTTCATCCAGACATTTTCCTTTTTACTTAACACTTTTTATGGTTTAGTTACATGTGAGTATTCATATATATTTGTGAGTCTTTTTTTCTTTGGTCTATAGGCTCTGCAGGTCTACTGGGTAAGACATAGTGGAATCATTGTCATTTCTGTTATCATGCCTAGCCCCATGCTTTGCTCAATAAATAGTTGTTGAATGATTAATGCTATTCTATTCAATGCCTGTGCCTCTCCAGCCTGGAATGCGTGCCAGAGGTCATGCCAAGCCACAAGATAATCACCTTAGATTTCCCTGGAGAGTGAATTGCACCGTAAGGTAAGTAATTTTAAATATCATTTGTATGTGAAAACAAAAAAGAAAAGAAATCAAACTTAAAATTTACAGGATTTTCTTTTACTTTTATTTTCTACTCTGTGACTCTAGCCAAAGATGATTTTCTTTTAGATAAAATAAGTTACTTTAAAAAAGGCTAGTCTCTTCAGCTATTCATTTTTTCTTTCAGCAAGGGTTGACTGAGCATTCTCTATATGCCAGGCCTTGCCCTAGGCATTGGGAACACAGAAGTGAACTGGACAGATATAATTCCTGCCTTCTGGAATCCTACAGTTTAGTGCAGGGATCAACAAACTTGTTCTATAAACGACCAGGCAGCAAATGTTTTAGGCTTTGTAGGCCAAACATTCCTTGTCATACTACTCAAACCTGCTGTTGAAAGCAGCCATAGACCATATGTAAACAAATGAGTGTCAATGTGTTTCAATAAAACTTTACTGAAAAACAGGAAGGAACAAAAAGTTGAATACATAAAAGCAAAGAGTAAATGGTGTTGACCATGGGAGGGGTGAGTAAGGGAAATGGAAAGATGTAGGTCAAAGAGTACAAAGTTGCGGTTCCTATAAGATGAATAAATCCAGAAATCTAATGTGGAACATGAGGACTATAGTTAATAGGGTATTGTATATTGAAATTTGCTAAGAGAGTAGATTTTAGGTACTCTTATCCCACAAAAAGAAAGGTAATTATATGAAATGATAGATACGTTAATTGGCTTGACTATAATGATATATATGTATATCAGGCATTATTCACCATGTATATGTTTATCAAAACATCATGTTGGCCAGTGGCTCACAACTGTAATTCCAACACTTTGTGGGGCCAAGGTGTGTGAATCACATAAGGCCAGAAGTTCAAGACCAACCTGGCCAACACAGTGAAACGCCATCTCTACTAAAAATACAGAAATTAGCCAGGCGTGGTGGTGCATGCCTGTCATCCCAGCTACTCAGTGACTGAGGCATGGAAATCACTTGAACCTAAGAGGCAGAGGCTGCAGTGAGCAGAGATAGCACCACTGTCCTCCAGCCTGGGCAACAGGGCAAGACTCTGTCTCAAAAACAAACAAACAACAACAAAATCCATCATGTTGTACACCTTAAATGTAAACAATTTTAAAAATAACACACGGGCTGGATTCAGCCAATGAGCCATAGTTTGCTGACCTCTGATTTAGTGGAAAAAATAGACCTTAAATAATTTAGTATGACACATTGTTAGAAAATAATATAAGATGTACACGGACAAAAGTTACGGTGACTCACTTAATCCAAAGCAGGACCAGCTTCATGGGTATGCAAGCTGTGCACACAGGGCCTACTCTCAGAAAGAATACCATACTTGGTTTAATGTTCTGCCGTTACTGTCTTGAAATTCTTGATAATTTTACCTTTGACCTTATGAAGTCAGATCAGACAATGGAGCATGCATGTGAGCAGAGGAGATTCCAGGTGTTCGTGTACACGTGCAGGCTCATGCCTATAGGCATGGCAAAGGGAAGCACCAGGAGTTGGCCTGGCCATCTGGTATGCACGGGCACACCTGGGGCTGTCCTGGGCACCATGGGTATCTGATGGGGCAGCTGGGCTGGGACCCGGGCCCAGATTGGCGGTGATAGCAGTCATAGCAGAAGCAGCAGATGCATGGCAGTAGCAGAAGTAATGGCTGTGGCACGGAGAAGCTGCACTGGCATTCCACGGAGGGGCAGCCCTGGGAGAGTCTGTCCCCAGAGCCTGCTCCTGCAGCATCTGCACAAATATTAACTCTCTAGTCTGAGCACTGTGACAGGAACTGCTGGTACTCAGGCAGCAAAGTTTGTCAGTAAATTATTATAAAACAAGGATTTACACATGGACATTGTAATAAAGCATTTAGGGAGTTATTAAAATTCTTCAAAGAGTTTTGAAAACCATTGCAACACTGCAAACCAAATATCCACAGGCTTGGAAATAGAAATTAAATTGAAAGATTATCCTATTCAACAGAAAAGAACATTATTATTCACAGAAAAACCCCAGATAAACCAAAAATTAGCAAGACAATTTAAAAATGAAATATCCTTATATTTGAAGATACAGTGATAGAATGCATAAACAAGTGTCTTGAATTATATAAAAATTATGAAGCCTTTTTGTTGTTGTTTTCTTGTGTAGCTGCCACAACTTGCAGGAACTGCTGGAGGAAATATTCAATAATATTAAATTTTACATGTACAATTAAATTCAGATTGATAAGAAACGGATTTCTATGAAGAGTTAAATCTTTTTAGAAAATAGTTCTATAGGAATCATCACCTCTAGATGTACTAAAATTCATATTTCAAAATAATTTATCAGAAATGTATCCCAATGTTGTTATAGCCTATAAAATAATGTTATCCCAGTAAGAGTTGGATCAGTAGATTTTAATTGTCAAAATTAAATTTATCAAAAAGTATTCATGATCTTGCATTTGCCAATAGCAACTGACATTGCTTTATATTATATCAATTGAAAATTAAGTTGCTAAAAGTACACATTTTTATGATCTAATAAATAAATATGCAAGAAAACATGAGAAATGAATGAATATCCAGGAAAGCAAGCCAGATTAATTATAATATCACATTAATAAAACATACTGTTATTTATTGTGTTACATAAACTGATAACACCAAAAATATTTTTTGGCCATTTAAAAACTTGTGTTTTATCCATGTGCCATTATTACTCTCATTACATTTTTTAAATGATGTAGTGTATTAAATACCCATTACCTGAAATGCTTGGGACCAGGAGTTTTGGATTTCAGATTTTGGAATATTTGCACTATACTTACTTTGCACTATACTTACTTACTGGCTGAGCATCCCTAATCTGAATACCTAAAACTTGAAATGCTCATTAGGGCATTTTGAATGTCATATCAGTGCTCAAAAAATTTTGAATTTTAAAACATTTCATATTTTGGATTTTTGGATTAGGGATGCTCTACTTATAAAATATTTTAGAAGGATAATTGTGATAGTTTAGTATCTTCTACTGCCCTTTTTTCCCCTGCCTTTCTGAACAAGCGGCTTACATTTTCATTTTGACTGAGCATCAAAAATTATGTAGCTGGCCCTGTCCAAAAATCAGAGCAGGTTTTCGTGGGGAAGTAGAAAGCAAGAGGGAGCTTGTCTCAGTAGAGCAGCGGTTCTCAAAGTGTGGTTCCTGTAGCATCAGCATCACTTGGTGTCTTAGTCCATTCAGGTGCGATAAGAAAATATCATAAGCTGGGTAGCTGAAACAACAAATACCTATTTCTCATAGTTCTGAAGACTAGGAAGTCCACTGGCAGATTTGATTTTTTTTTTTTTTTTTTGAGAAGGCGTCTCACTCTATTGCCCAGCCTGGAGTGCAGTGGTGCATTCTTGGCTCACTGCCACCTCTGCCTCCAGGGTTCAAGCAATTCTCCTGCCTCAGCCTCCCAAGTAGTTGGGACTACAGGTGCCTACCACCACACCTAGCTAAGTTTTGTATTTTTAGTAGAGATGAGATTTCACCATGTTGGCCAGGCTGGTCTCAAACTTCTGACCTCAAGTGATCCACCTGCCTCAGCCTCCTAAAGTGCTGGGATTACAGGTTTGAGCCACCATGCCCAGCCAGATTTCATGTTGGTAAGTGCAATGGAGAAATTAAAATACAGAAGGTGGTTCAAAATTAAGTGTGTGTGTTGCTGTGTTTGTGTGTATTGAAGCAGCAAAATAGGATGGTTAGTGAAGACCTTCCTGCAAATGTCACATTTGAGTGAACACCCAAAGGAGGCAGGAGAGCTCTGGGGTAAAAGCTATCTGAGAAGGGGAAGAAGGTAAAAGCCATCCTGAGGCAGGAGAGTGCCTGGCATGTTGAGGGGCAGTGATAAATAGGGATCTGTCTTCTGGGGACAGCCCTATTCCTGGTTCATAGATGGCAGCTTCTTATCACATCCTTGCACAGTGGAAGGGGCAAGGCAGCTCTCTGGGGCCTCTTTTTTTTTTTTTTTAATATTTTTTATTGCGTTTTAGGTTTTGGGGTACATGTGAAGAACATGCAAGATTGTTGCATAGGTACACACGTGGCAGTGTGATTTGCTGCTTTCCTCCCCTTCACCTATATCTGGCATTTCTTCCCATGCTATCTCTCCCCAACTCCCCACCTCCGACTGTCCCTCCCCTATTCCCCTCCAACAGACCCCAGTGTGTAGTGCTCCCCTCCCTATGTCCATGTGTTCTTATTGTTCATCACCCGCCTATGAGAGAGAACATGCGGTGTTTGATTTTGTGTTCTTGTGTCAGTTTGCTGAGAATGATGGTTTCCAGGTTCATCCATGTCCCTGCGAAGGACACCAACTCATCGTTTTTTATGGTTGCATAGTATTCCATGGTGTATATGTTCCACATTTTCCCTGTCCAGTCTATCATCGATGGGCATTTGGGTTGGTTCCACGTCTTTGCTATTGTAAACTGTGCTGCAATGAACATTCGTGTGCATGTGTCCTTATAGTAGAACGATTTATACTCCTTTGGAATTT
>CAUYLG010031651.1:0-26558 GCA_963573385.1 Cacajao melanocephalus | reverse complement strand
TACCATCTCATGCCAGTTAGAATGGCGATCATTAAAAAATCTGGAGACAACAGATGCTGGAGAGGATGTGGAGAAATAGGAACACTTTTACACTGTTGGTGGGAGTGTAAACTAGTTCAACCATTGTGGAAGACAGTGTGGCACTCCCTCAAGGACCTAGAAATAGAAATTCCATTTGACCCAGCAATCCCATTACTGGGTATATATCCAAAGGATTATAAATTGTTCTATTTTAAAGACACATGCACATGTGTGTTCATTGCAGTACTGTTTACAATAGCAAAGACCTGGAACCAACCCAAATGCCCATCAACGATAGACTGGACAAGGAAAATGTGGCACATGTGCACCATGGAATACTATGCAGCCATAAAAAAACTAGGAGTTCATGTCCTTTATAGGGACATGGTTGAATCTGGAAACCATCATTCTCAGCTAACTGACACAAGAACAGAAAATCAAACACTATGTTCTCACTCACAGGCAGGTGTTGAACAATGAGAACACATGGACATAGGGAGGGGAGCATCACACACTGAGGTCTGTTTGGGAGGGCTAGGGGTGGGACAGCCTGGGGTGGGGAGGTTGTGGAGGGGTAACATTGGGAGAAATGCCAGATATAGGCGACGGGGGGATGGAGGCGTCAAATCACCTTGCCATGTATGTACCTATGCAACAATCCTGCATGATCTGCACATGTACCCCAGAACCTAAAATACAATAAAAAAAGAAAAGAAAATAGCTTTATTGAGGTATAGTTTATATACCATAAAATTCAGCCATTTAAATTGTACAATTCTATAATTTTTAGTAAATTTATTATAGAGTTGTGAGACTATCATCTCAATTCAGTTTTAGAAGATATTCATCACCCCCTAAATATTTTTATGCCTATTTTCAGTCAGCCCCAGCTACCCAGGCCAAGTACCAAGCAATCATTAATCTGCTTGAATTACTGTTAAGGGATTTGCTGACCCCAAGATTCTATGAAACTAGAATTCTGAGACGGACACAGATACACTGCCCAAGATGTAAGCTCACTCCAGGAAATTCCAAAGGCATATTTTTTCTGAGAACACACACCTTCCTTGCACTTGCCATTTTGACACTTAGCAGCTTTCCTCATTAGCACACTTTTCACACTGAGCAGCTTTGCAGACACCTGTTGATTATTTTGCTGTTAAGTGAGACCCTGGTATCCTAGAAATACTGAGGGCAAAAAGGCTATGTCACATATTATAAATATCAGCTTCTTTGCTAGTGTAGGCACTTTGCTTCCAGTTAATTCATTGTGGATGAAATCAACAGAACACAAGGTTTTGAAAACTTTGAAGTGCCAGATGTTTTCTTCTGGGCTTTCCCTAGAATGTTATCTTGTCCTGACTTCATAAAAGAAATGCATTTAAAACTTGTTCTCTTTGTCTCAGTGGAAAAAATTTGATGTTGCAATTGGAGATACCTGGAGTTTTGCTACCTATCCCTGAGAATGTGCATTCATGTTAGAAACTGAGGTAACCTTTCTGGGACTGGGGAGATTCTGTTATTCCGTTCTTCAGCTCCTATAAAAGCCCAGGAGGCCAGTTTTATTCAAATAGATAACTTTACAGTTGGGGTCAGATCCTTGATCAAATCTGTATTATCAAATAAATATGACTAGGAAAGTGCCATCAAAATTAAGAAACGAGTGTAAATTTCTAGGATAACATAAATAGCAAATTAATTTCCAAATCCTATAAAATGGATACATATCTTCCCCAAGCCTGTTTTCTCATCTGTAAAAATAGGCCTAATCATGGCACACTCTGAAGTATGAGTTAAACGTATTTAAGAACAAGAAGATAGAATTGTGTATAACATTTAAGATACATGTAGTACATTTTATTTTTCTTCTTTTGTTTACATTGATTAAATGAGAAGTTCCACTTTGTTAATCTAGACAAACCATAAACAAAATTTACAGGTTCTGTTGTATTTCTATGACAAAAAAGACAGAAAGTATAAATGAAAAAAAGAGATTTATTTGACTTCACAAAGTAAAACAAAACATAAAAAACACCTTTGTCAAAAAACACCAAAAGACATAATTTTAAAATCATTTAATCAATTAAGAAACAAATTTGCAATATGTGTAACTGATGAATTAATAGTATTAATTTAAAAAATTCAGCTGGGCGCTGTGGCTCACACTTGTAATCCCAGCTATTTGGGAGGCCGAGGTGGGTGGATCACAAGGTCAGAAGTTTGAGACCAGCCTGGCCAAGATAGTGAAACCCTGTATCTACTAAAAATACAAAAATTAGCCTGGCATGTTGGTGGGTGCCTTTAATCCCAGCTACTTGGAAGGCTGAGGTAGGAGAATCGCTTGAATCCGGAAGGCCAAGGTTGCAGTGAGCCGAGATCACGCCACTGCGCTACACTCTAGCCTGTATGACATAGCAAGACTCAATATCAAAAAAAAAAAAAAAAAAAAAAAGAAAAAAAATTAGCTGGGCATGCTGGTACACACCTGTAGTCCCAGCTACCCAGGAGGCCGAGGCAGGAGGATTGCTTGAGCCCAGGAGGTTGAGGCTACAGTGAGTCATGATTGCATCAGTGAACTCCAGCCTGGACAACAGAGCAAGATGGCAAGACCCTGTCACAAAAAAATAGTGAATAGTATTAATATATGAAGTACACAAACAAACATTTCAATGAGAACACATGAATGAGAAATTCACTGAAAGGATATACCTACAAATATATTTTTAAAGTTTACCCTTGGTGAAATCTTAAAAATGCAAACTGCTTCTATAGCAAGATACTATTTTTCACCCACCAAATTAGAAAGGATGGAAAGGGTCAGTAATTGTCAGTGATGAGGACAATGTAGAAAAACAGACACTCTAATACACTGCTTTGTGGTATTGAAAATTAACACAATCTTTGTGTGTGGGAAACTTGTCAAACGTATTTATACCCATTGGCCTAACAATTCAATTTCTAAAACTTTTTTCTAGGGAAACAATTATTAATATGTTCAAATATTTAGCCATATAATGCTCATGGTGGACGATGTGGGGTTTTTAGTTATATCTAAAAATTTAAAATACCCTAGAGAGCCAAAAGGAAGAATTAAGTGTTACGTGTATTCACCAGAATCTCATGCAGGTAATAAAAATGATAGGAAAATCATTAATGACATAGGGTGAGTTTTTTTTAAAGCCTCTTTAGAGCAATATGATGAAACCTGACTGTAGAGTTTGAATATTTCCCTATAATAAATAGGATTTAAAAATCAACACAAGGATGTAACCTGAGTTGAGCTTCTTTCTTTATAAACGGATGCATAATTGATTTTAAATATTTTAATATCTTTGACCATCTTTGACAAACTATGAAAACATCATAGTTTGTAGAGGAGAGATTGTAAGTTCTGTCTTTGCTAATAACTTTATCGTTTGTGCCTAGCATGTGTGCCATATAGTACATGATCAATATTTATAGGATGATTTAAGTAGAAATTTCCCTAGTTAGACTAGTCTTCTTTTCTTTGCTTTTCAAGTGTAGCTAAGTGGTCTGATGAGTGTTGGGGACTGTTAGTGTTGAATTCATCTTTAGGGCTGTTTTGGTACAGGCTGACAGCATTACATCTTTCCATCTATCCCTCAGATACTCCCCCACCTCACATCACTGCTACATGTCATGGTATGAACCCTACAAATGTTGAGGCAGTGTATAAAATAGTTAATTGTGATATCTTCTTTAATCAAAGGAGGAGGAGTGGGGGAATGTCCTCAGTTGCCTTTTTATTCTTCCTATACCTCCTGCTTTAAAATCTTACAATTTTTTTCAGACTGTCCTTTTGGTCTTTCTGGATGTTTCCTTCAGTTATCACATGCATATACTGGGCTCTAGCCATTTCCTCCTCCTCATATTTTCTTTCTCTATTCTCTGGGCTGAACTTATTTTTTAATACCTAGCACTAGGAAAGAAACAATATGAAACCTGAGAAAGGAATAAAATTATCATCCTTTGGGAAAGAAGAGGATTGATGTAGAAGAAGTGCCACCCAATGTGAAGAGGAACATGTGACCCACTTCACAAGTATTGGAGAATTATGTGCAGGAGAAGAAAGGTAGACAGTCCAACACATGTATTATGGCCCCCCTGCCCTGTGCCAAATCCAGAATATCAGTTGTAGTGCTGGTAGTAGAAGGACTAAGGAGAGATCTAAAAACATAGGGGCTCTTTTCTTCTTCTTCCCATTTGGCATTCTTGGGAGACATCACATCTCACAGTGTCCCTCCATCAATATGGCTGACCAACTAGAAGAAAAACAAGTGTTGTGGCATGGTAAGACAGAAAGAATTGCTGAGTTAGTGTCCAGCAATTCCTGTCTCTTCTGTGACATGGAAGACAAGAAGTTCTAACAGTCCAGGGTTATAAGGAGGATACACAAAGTAGCTGGTGTTATCTGTAGGTAAGCCCACTGAGAATGTTGCTATAGGGGAAATGAGTGACCCAGTAGTGCATAGTTTCAAGGCACAACAACAGGGCTAGCCATTGGATAGGTGTTGCAGCCATACTTCTTGGGATTATACAGTGTTTGAGAGAACCAAAGGGGCAAATACAGCTGAGAGGACACCCCCAGCCCTCAGACCACAAAATCACCAGCTGCAAACTTTAGCAAATGCTAACAGGGCAAGCAGTGACCAGTGAACAAGGTTACCATCACTGCTAGCTTGTGCATCCATACCACGGAATGTTATCGAACAGTAAAAAGGAAACCTGTTATTATGCATAACAACTTGGATGAACCTGAAGGAAATTATGATGAGTGAAAAAGGCAATCTGCAAAGATTATATGATTCAATTTATATAAATAGAAACATATTATATACATATATTTGTCATTCTTGAAATAACAGATTATTGAGATAGAGAACAGATTGGTGGTGCCAGGAGTTAAGACGGGTGGGAAAGAAACAGGTATAGCTTACAAAGGAGTAAAAGAAAGGAGCCTGTGATAATGGAACAGTTCTGTATTTTCTTTTTTTTTTGAGACAGAGTCTCACTCTGTCGTCTAGGCTGGAGTGCAAGGGCATGATCTTGGCTCACTGCAACCTCTGCCTCCTGGGTTCAATCGATTCTCCTGCCTCAGCCTCCTGAGTAGCTGGGATTACAGGTGCCTTCTACTATGCCTGGCTAATTTTTGTATTTTAGTAGAGACGGGGTTTCACCATCTTGGTCAGGCTGGTCTCGAACTCCTGACCTCGTGATCCACCCACCTTAGCCACCCAAAGTGCTGGGATTACAGGCATGAACAGTTCTGTATTTTGATTGTGGCGGTGGTTACTTGAAAGCACACATGTGATAAAATTGCACAGAACTACACACACGCACACAAACTCAAATAAACGCATGAGAAAACCGAAATATTAATAAAGTCTGTATTGTATCAACGTCAGTTTCCTGCTTTTGATGTTGTACTATGGTTTTGCCAGATGTTACTATAGAGAGAAGCTGAGTGAGGGTATATGGGACCTACCTGTATATTTTTGGCAATTTTCTGTGAACTTATAATTTCAAAAAAATTTGAAACAAAATATTTCCGTATCAGTGAGATACAATTAATTAGTAGGATTAAGTTTCTCCCCATTATTCATTAAGGTGAGAGATCAAGAGGAAGATTAGATTAATTATAAGAAGTAAAGACGATACATTTTTCTATGTGTATTTATAAATCTGTGACTATATATGAAGGTGAGTTTATTCCTTTGTTTGACATAAATGAAAACATATATTACAAGCTATTTTACATCCATTTGGCTTTTTTTCACCTTTAGCAATGTGTCTTGCATTTGTTGTCTATCAATACATATAGGTCTACCTTATTCTATTCCTTTAAATGGCTGGTTAGTATTCATTCCTTCAAGCTATGCATTAATTATGTAACCATTTCCTCACTGATGAACTTCAGAAACCAAGCTGCAGTGAAAATCCTCCTACATTTGTCTTTGCAAGCATATATCTGTAAAAAAAATTTCTGAAGTGGATTTACAGTTGTATTAGAGACACACTGATGGTAAGACTCACATGCATGCCAATCAATCAAACAGCTAACTTGGTTTAGGATAAATAAGGACATGGATACATAGATGTTTGTACTGTTGAGAGTGAAGCACAATGGATGGATGGTATGTTCAGCACATGTAGTTGGCTTAGAGCTCCTATCCTAGGGTCCCTTCACCCACCTGTGATACACTGGTTTGTGGAATCAGATGTGAACTTCCTTCTGCAGTGGATCTGATCAAGTCTCAGGACCTATTCTCCAGATTTCTCACAACTTTTTTTATATGCTACATTTCTGTATGCAAGTATTCCCTGATATTCATTCACCATCACCTTTTGACATATCAATACTTTGTAAAACTTGAAAACTAACATGTCCATTTTAAGAAAAAAGGCCAGGCACGGTGGCTTATGCCTGTAATCTTAGCACTTTGGGAGGCCGAGGCAGGCAGATCACCTGAGGTCAGGAGTTTCAGACCAGTCAGGCCAACATGGCAAAACCCCATCGCTACTAAAAATACAAAAATTAGCCAGGCATGGTGGTGTATGCCTGTAATCCCAGCTACCCAGGAGTCTAAGGCAGGAGAATCCCTGGAACTCAGGGGGCAGAGCCTGCAGTGAGCTGAGATTAAGCCACTGCACTCCAACCTGGGCGACAGAGCAAGACTCCATCTCAAAAAGAAAAAATAAAAAGAAAGAAAGAAAGAAAGAGAAAGAAAGAAATAAAGAAGTCAGTGTGCAATAAACATATAATTTATTTTTGCTTTTGAGTAGCTCTTTTTTTGGAGTTTACAGTTAAGATGACCTCCTTCCAGAAATCTCCACTAAATATGAACAGCTGTTCTTATGGGGCCCAAGATTTGAACATCACCTTTCTATACATTTCTACCACAGTGTACTTGACAGAGATAGTATAGAATAATGATTGACAGCAAGGGCTTCAGTATTAGGTTGACATTTCCAATCCTACCTTGCCCACTCACACAGTACAGAGCAGGAATTCAAAACCCATCAATCTGGTCCTAGAATCTCTTAACCACAGTTTCAGTTATATATTGCTGTATGAAAGCGATATAATGAATAACCACCAAAAAAACCCCATGCCAAACAACAAAGAAGTGTTTATTTCTTGCATATCTGTGGATGAGCATGGGGTTAGGTGATCTGGGCTGACCTCAGCAGAGCTTCCCTGGCTGGAATCAGCAGAGTAGTCATGATATGTTCTCATGATGATGGTAGAAGGTTAAGAAGGCAAGATGCACTATGCGAGTACATTTCAAGTTCCCACTTAATGTCATACCCATTGGCCAAAGCAAGGCTTATGGCCAAGCCTGATATCAAGGGGTGAGTTACTACACACACACGTGGCAAAATGTGTGGCTACAGAAAAGGGTGAAGATCGGGGCCAGTAATCCAGTCTGCTACAACCATCATACTAATGCTGCTTTCAATATGTTTTGTGATTATGACTCATTTTCAGTTGCCCATCAGAGTCTCTATGGAGCATAATACATCCTTTCACACTTTTTATAAACCCATAATGTTGTTTCTTCTTATTTGTCTTTATGCATAATGGATTGAAAGGCTCTACAGTGGTCTCCTGGTCTCTATATAACCAGGGACAGCATATTATAGGATGTTAGTTCTACTCTTTTTGTATCAGCTAGGAGTCTTTTTGGCTGTCGTTAGAGAATTCAGAGCTACCAGTGGTTTAAATAATAAATAAATTCACACAACAAGAAAACTGGTGGTTCCACGTTTGGTGTGATGGCTCAATGAAGCCTTCAAAAATTCAGCATCTTTCTATCATTCTATTCTGTCATCATCAAGCCTGTTGGTTTTTCTGCTTTAGGTTACTGTCTTATGGTCACAGGATGGCTGCTTCAGTTCCAGGTATCAGAACATCCCATTTCCACATTCAAGTCAGAAATAAGAGTAAAGGAGCTGTACCAGAGAGTAGTCCTCACATATTTATCCCTCTGTAAGTAAGAGAGATCTTTTGCAAAAGTTCCTGACAGACTTCTTCATCCATCTAGCTGACTTCATTATGTCACATCAACAACCATAGTTATAGGAGAGACCAGGAATATTAGTATTTATTTCTTCTACCTCTTTCACAGAAAGTGGCAAAGGAGAAGAGGTTGAGATGGCTCCTGTGTACCAATTGACACCATCTACCATACTTTTTTCACTATTCTGACACATTATTTCAGGGCTTCATAACTCTAACTTTAGACCCTCCTCCTCACCTCACGTTTTTTTCAGATTCCCAGGTTAGTGAACAGGAGAGGGATTAAGCCCTTTTCTCTGACAAATCCTCGTATAGCCCTCCTGTGGACTTATGAGTTAAGTAGATTTTTCCCACCACTTTGGGATCTTATTTTTTCATTTTTTGTGTGTTTTAGTATTTGTTTATTATTACAGATATTGTAGTATAACAATGATAAAACTATGTAATTATTTTGAATAAAAGACAAGAGAACAATCCAGAGCCTTTATTTTAAAAAGTCAGTACTGAATTTCTTAGAATCCAAACAGATAGAAATCTACTGAGACACTACCTTTGGGATATAAGTGAGTGATTACAGAGCTCCACAAATAGAAAACATTGAAAAAAAAAACCTCAATTTTAACTAGCAACACATACACCTATAAACAAAAGGCTTTAGCCTGTTTGTCATTAATACAACTAAAATCTATTTCCATTTACTTGTGGAAAAAAACAATGATTTTTAAATTTCTGCCTTAGATAAACACTGATAATTACACTCTGAAAAATATCACTTAAATGCAGTGTTATCTTCCCCAATGTGCCATCAGATTAAAATTACTCATCTGCCCAATTCAGACATACGTTTCTCTTGTCAGAACATATAAATCAGGGACAAAAATACAACCTGCATATTAGAATGAACAAGAACACGTGCCAACAGATCAAATTATAAAAATTGGCGAGTCTCTCTGAAAATGTGTTAATATATTTATTGTGAAGGAAAATGAAAGGGCCTGAGAAACAAAAGGAATTTTTACTTAATTTTATTCTATTTTGGGGATTGAATTTACAGTCAGTTCTAAATTTCTATATCTTATTTTTACGGCATTAAAAAGAAGCTGATGTGTGGTCCTTAACTATATCTGCTTAATATATTCATATACATGGAAGCCCATCACATCTTCAATAAGATCATGTCTACCTATGACCAAAGCTTACTGCACTGCAGTAGCAGTCAGTGTCATTCATTATTGACCACTTCAAAGTTTGATCCAGTTTGCTTCTTGAGAACCTCAACTGCTCTATTCAACTGATGTTGCTAAGATATTGCCACATGATAGCTAACATTTGACACCTTACTTAGTGCCAGGCATTGTTCTAAATGTTTTACATGTGTCATCTCATGTAGTCTTCAGGACAACACTGCATATATATATAAATATTTGTATATATCTACATTATTATATCTTTATTTGAGGAATTCATATATGGATAAAAGCTTAATCAAAAGCAAATGTTTCTAGATGCCTTTCTCCAGCTCTATTTCTTGCCTTTACAAATTGCAAGAAAAGTGTACTCAAAACTAAAGCACCTTGTCCTCATCCAAAGATGTCTCATAGTGTGTGGGCCAAAGGAGGTTGACACTGATTCTGTATAGGAGTGGGACAGAATGTGGCGCTGTTCTCACCTTGTTTTACTTTGTTGTTGGGCCCTCCAAAAGGCTGAACTGAGTAAAGGTAGATTTTAAGAATAATGTAAGTGGAATGTATCTATGTGGATTTCATCATTTTAAGATGTGACACAAACACTTCTTCATTTCAACTTGAGATTCAACCCCTAAATCCCCTGAGGGAGAGAGTATTATATTTTAACAAAATGCCATGTAACTGCACAACTAACATAAGGCTTTGAATAGACTACTAGTTGTGGATTTGACCTGCCCATGAAGATTCACCCACAAAAGTGACAACCATATTAGTTCTCTGTGATAAGTGCCTCACTGTCATTACAAGTAACTGCTCACTGCTGACTATCAGAGGACAACATATGTTCCAAGCTAGTGCAACCATATTTTCTGTCCTAGAAATTAAGAATCAGATTCTTTCCACCATCTTGCAGCCTTTGGAGGCCTGTTGGGAACAAGACTTCTAAAAGGCAAAGATGTCTGGAAGGCTGTGGTCCAAGGCCATTTTTGCTGGCTATAAGTGGGGTTTCTAGAACTAAAGGGAACATACATTTTTTCTTAAAATTGAAGGTGTTTATGCCCAAGATGAAACTGAATTCTATTTGGGCAAGAAATGTGCTTATGTATACAAAGGGAAGAACAACACAGTAACTCCTGGCGGTAAACAAAACAAGACCATAATAATAATCTGGGAAAAGGTAATTCAGGCCCATGGAAACAGTGGCATGGTTCGTTCTAAATTCCAAAGCAACCTTCCTGTTAAGGCCATTGGACACAAAATCCGTGTGATGCTGTATCTCTCAAGGATTTATACTAATGAAAAGTAAATTTAAAAAGTGGATTTGTGCTCTTGTAAAAAAAAAAAAAGAATCAGAATTCAGAAAAGGATAGAAATCCTCCTTGTCTGGCTTAAATTGAGGGTATGGAAATTCACAGTCTGTGGAGGGGTGACACTGAGCACAGAGAAACAAAGATAGTTAAGGAAAGAAAAAGAGAGAAAAGGGAAACTACTTTTGTTCTTCAGGTCAGGGTTTCTGTTTACTGCTGCTGGGATTCTAAGTGCTGTATGTGTTTTAAAATTTTGCTTCAGCTCATTTAAAGTGAAACTCTTTTATTTACCCTAAAAGGAACTTGACTGTTCCAGGTTTCAGAAATAGGAACTCTCTAGATGAATGCCGCCTGTTAAAGTTTTCAGCTTCATTCTGACACCTCTGGGCATTCATACAAGCTCTCACAGAAAAGCTTAAAAACTTTTTTTAAAGACTAATGGCTTGGAGTTGGTCTAGGTGACTTCTAAGAGCCCCCTCAACCCTGCAATTCTAGAGTGCTTTGCCACATAGGTAGAGAAATTTTTATACCTTAGAAGGGGGTACATTGAGCATTATCTTAGAGAAAAAAGGCTTATTTTCACACAAAACCTATAATGAATATTCATGGCAGCATTATTAATAATGCCCAAAAAACTAGACACAGAACAAACGTCCTTCAACAAGTAAATAATTAACCCATGGTGCATATGATAGAATACTACTCATCAATAAACAATAAACAATACTCTTCTTATTACTGCAATTATTATTTTCAACTTTTAGGTTCAGGTACATGTACACGTTTGGTTTTTGGGCATATTATATGATGCTGAGGTTTGGGGTATAATTGATCCCATCACTTAGGTACTGACCAGAGTACCTAACAGATAGTTTTTAAACCCTTGTACCCCTCCCACTCTACCCTAATAGTCCTCAGTTTCTGTTGCTGCCATCTTTATATCCATGAGGATCCAATGTTTAGCTCCCACTTACAGGTGAGAACATGTAGTATTTGGTTTTCTGTTCCTGTGTTAATTCACTTAGGATAATGGCCTCCAGCTGCATCCATGTTGCTACAAAGGATATGACTTTTGTTCCTTCTTATGTCTGTCTAGTATTCAATGGTGTATATGTACCACATTTTCTTGATCCAATATTCCATTGATGGGCACCTAGGTTGATTCCATGTCTCTGCTACTGTGCATAGTGCTGCATTGAACATGAAAGTGTATATGTCTTTTTTGTAGAAAGATTTGTTTTCTTTTGGATATATACCTATTTTCTCCTAAGAGTACTTCTTCACTTCAATAAACCACATACAACCAAAACTCTGTCTCAAGCTTGCCTTCTAGGAAATCTTCTTATATAAGACAGAAGCTTGGCAGTGGCCAACAAGTGACTTAGTTTTTTTAAGGAATAACTAACTGATTAACATTAATTTCATAAAAATACCTGCTCTGCTTTTCAGATGCTTAAAATGACTAAAAAGAGATATTTGCTGACTTATGCTATCCAACAAGTAAGTTCATCTGGACAGACTGATTCAGACACAGGTATTAAATCTCCATGCCTGGGGCTATGGGAAGGTTATGTTAAACCCCCAGATTCCAGTTTCACAAGATATTTCCTACAAAACAGAACTCAGCAAACTAGGGCCCATGGGCCAAATCTGGCCTGCAGCCCATTTTTGTATAACCCATGAGCTAAGAATATGTTTTTTATATATATATATTTTTTTCTTATATACATATATATATTCTTTTAAGGCAGCGATTCTCCTGCCTTAGCCTCCCGAATAGCTGTGATTATAGGCACCTGCCACCATGCCCAGCTAATTTTTGTATGTTTAGTAGAGGGTTTCACCATGTTGGCTAGGCTGGTCTTGAACTCCTGACCTTGTGATCCTCCCACCTTGGCCTCCCAAACTGCTGGGATTACAGGCGTGAGCCACCGTGCCTGGCCTGGTTTTATATTTTTAAATGGCTGAAAGAAAAAATAAAATAAGAATATTTGTGGCACGTCAAAATTATATGCAATTTGGATTTCAGCATCCATAAATACAGTTTTATTGAAAGCCAACCATAACCATTTGTTTACATTTTTTCTGTGGCTCCTTTCAAGCTAAAACAGCAAAGTTGAGTAGTTGACTCAGAGATCATGTGGCCTGCAGAGCTTAAAGTATTTACCACAGTATTTGCCTTTACAGAAAATGTTGCTGAACCTGCTATAAAAGAATGAGGGACTTGAATCTTGTTGTGTTTGATGGAGCTCATTCTAAATAGCTAATTCCAATTGTTACAAAATTTCTGTTTTTCTGTGCTAACAAGTTTCAAATGAGCAGAGAACAAGGAAGTAGTTGTGCATGTGGCTAATGGGGTAGGGGACACTGAATCAGAGGTAAAAACCCACAAGGAGAAAGAGGAACATTGCAGCCTTGGGAGATCCATAGGCAGTCTTTGCCACTAAGAGAAAGGAAGAGGCTGACCTACAACAGAGCAGACTTGGAGAGCTGGGAATAAGGGAGGGGGCTAGCAATAAACTCATAGAGCTAAAACAAGTGAAAGTCAGTAATTGCCTTTCAATAGTGTCTAAGCCCCAGGGGCTCCATTAAAGCAGCCAAAATGGATTGAATTCCCACTGGGGGAAACACTTGCCATTGATCGTGCAGACCCATCCAGCAATCTTGCATCTTAGCAGGAATGATTACTCTCCAAGAAATCCTGCCCAGATGCCTGCGTCCATCACTTTCCCAGTGACTGGAGAAAGCATCCTAGGCAGGATGAAGTTAGCATGATAGATTCCTGCAGCACAAGCCAAAAAGGGGAGAATGTGTGAAGGTGAGATCATTTAAATTCAACTCACATGTGTTTGATACAGAGCAAGGTTTTTGCCTACGTGTTATTACTCAATTATGAGCCCCGATTGATATATGGAGAAACTAAGATTTGGACAGTTTTAAAATATTTATGCAGGATCACATTATTAGTAAGTGAAAGTTATTTGAAAGTAGCAATGTTAGCAAACTAGGCAGGTATCATAAGGTGAGCGAAAAGGTGATGAGGGGAAGAGGGAGGTCGTGAGGATAATCCAGTTGCACATAGGAACCCAAATAGCCACCCCTGGATCTGGGCATTGGACTCCATAGATTCAGGCCAGCTACTAGAGCGGGCCTGGGACCAGGGTTGGACACATTAAAGAGGTTGGAGACAAAGAAAACAAGCTCTAATGTGGGTGAATATAGAGTTCCCTAGAATATGTAGTGTTTTCAGAAAAGGAAAGCTTCATGCATAGTGATTAAGAACATGGATCCGGGAACCAAACTGCTTACCTACTTAGCCTGTGTGACCTTGGGCAAGTAACTTAACCTCTCTGTACTTCAGAAAAATGGGACTAATAATAGTACTTGTCCCATGAGGTCACTATCAAGATTAAAAGGGGTTAATATTTGTAAAATGCAAATATAACTTTACTAAATAAAGTAGATAATGGAGATTATTTGTATGTACTTATGAACACTGAAAAACCAGTTTTCCAGGGAAAAAAAACCTTTTAAAGTTTAATTTGTAGCATTTGTTGATTCCTATGGTATAAATACTCTCACCATGTCAGGTTTTACGCTACCAATGTAGCATCATTGAATGCAAAATTGGGAAGAAGTATGTATAGTAGCATGCCATCATATGGTATTTCTACCATACAGATACAATAGATATAATTGATCTCAAGAGCATAATATAGTCTAGTAAAATTGATCTCAAGAGCATCATATAGTCTAGTAAAATAATTAGGAAGATTTGAGTACTACCTTTGCTTTTAAAATAATTCATTTAATTGTAAGTTTATATAATTTAATTTTTAATATAGGTTATTTTTAACAATTGGCTATAAATTCCTGAAATTTTAACAATTGTCCCTCATGAGCTGGTATAAGGCAAATTCAGTACACCAGTAAGGTGTACCTTTGAGACATTAGCCCTGTCTGTGTGGCAAAGGAGAAAGATCTGTGGAAAGAGTCCTATTATGGTTAATTTTACGTGTCAACTTGACTGAGCCATAGGGTACACAAATATTTGGTCAGACATGATTCTGGGCATTTCTGTGAGGCTGTTTTTAGATGATATTAACATTTAAATTGGTAGACTAAGTAAAGCAGATTTCCCTTCCTAATGTGCATGGGCCTCATCCAATCAGTTGAGTTTAGTCATCAGGGACATGGAAATCAAAGCAACAGCAGATACCACTTCACACCCAATAGGACAAGTATAATTTAAAAGTCAGAGAGTAACAAGTGTTGGTGTGGATATGAAAAAAAATGGAACTCTTATAGCAGGTCTGGAGGGAATGTAAAATGGTGCGATAATTTTGGAAGAAAGTCTGGCATTTCCTCAAAAGGTTAAACATAAGGTTTTAATTTGACCCAGCTATCCCAATCTTAGATATACACTCAAGAGAAATGAAAACATATGTCCACATTAAAACTTGTACATAAATGTTCATAACAGCATTGTTTATTATGGCCAAAAGTGTAAACAATCCAAATGTTTATCAACTGATTAGTGGATAAATGAAAGGTAGCACATTCATGTAATAAAACCATAAAAAATGAATGAGTTACTGACACATGCTGCGTGGATGAACCTTGAAAACGTTGTGCTAAGTGAAAGAAGCCAGTCACAAAATATAACATGTTATATGATTTCATTTATACGATATGTCCAAAATAGGCAAATTTACAGAGTCAGAAAGTAGCAGTTGCCCTGGCATGAAGGGGATGTGAGGATTGTTAAAGGGGATGAGGTGATAATTAAAGGGCACAGAGTTTCTCTTTGAGGTGATCAAAATGTTTAAAATTGATTGTGGTGATGGTTACACAAATCTATGAATATGTTAAAAAACTATTGAATTGCACACTCTAAAGGGGTGAATTGTATGGCATGTGAGTTGTATTTCACTACAGCTGTTACCAAAACAATAGTTAATATAGACGTTAAATAGATGTCAAATAGTCCAATTTACCAAATAAACTAATAGCCCATGGTTCCAACCACAAAGTAGAGAATGAAGCTATGTATTTATATAATAGTTTGATATTTTCCACCATGAAGATTTGAATATTTACATCTAATTTGCCTTTTCCTCCCATTTTCTTATTGTTGTTCTCTGTCATGAAAACTTCTTGTATGAAAAATAAAACAAATATTTATTTAAATCATAATTATTTGACAAATGAGTGAACTGAATTGGAAATTATTTTCCAATTTTCACATATATATTCTGTTAGAAATTTCAGATTATATAGTGATTATCTATATTATGTATTGAGAAAATAATCTATATGAGATAATCAATGCATTAAGTTCAATAATGTTTGGCAGACATGCATAATTAGCATTTTCTATTTACATTGCTTAATAAAAGTAGAATCTTTTAGCATTCTGAGGATCACATTAATTTGTAACACATGATGCCACAAAAAGAAAGGAAACTTGAAGTCTTCATTGATGGACTGGAAGAGAAAATAAAAAGCAGGCTCATTAAATTCTCCACTGATACTCAATTAGAAAGTTTCCCACACTGGAAAGGACAGTAAAGTTATATAAATAGATCTAGAGAGTGTGAGTTGATGTGAACAAGAATAAAACTATGGGAATTTAACCTGATCAATGACAAGGTAATATACTTGAAGGAGATAAAATAACTATAATGTATTTGGAGGATAGTGTGACCAAAGATAACTAGAAAGTTCAGGATAAATACAGATAGAAGTAAACATTCAATCTGATACAAAGAGCCTATAGTCCATACTGGACGTAGGATCCCAACATAGGAATTTAAATGGCAAAAGTGGAGAACATTTGATGAAAACCATACTCACACAGTGGTTAAGAACCTAGGGTCTAGAAACAGAGAGCTCGAGTCCCAACCTTCATTCTGCCATTTAGTTATACAAATTAATTTACTTCTCTCTATTTCATTCCCCTAATATATAAAATATAAATAGTAACTTCTTTTCTCACAGGGATAAAGAATATAATCCTGGCTGAGGAACCTAATACAGTGTCTAGAACTCAAGGACCAATATATGTCAGCAATTCTAATTACTATATTATTATTTTTATTACTATTTCAGCAGCCTCCTAGTGGTTGCTCTTGACTCCAGTCAATACTCTACCCTGTCAGAGTGGTCTTTCTAATGAACAAATGTGAAACTATTATATTTTGGTGTAAAACATTCCCTGACTGCATGAAGCCTGTGGTCCAAAGTCTGAATCATTTACATGGCACATAAAGCTCTTCAAGCTCCAGCCACAGTCCTTTTGATACCATTATATCTAGGTTTTCCCTTCTGTGCACTTTGTCTTTCAGTTGACCCAAGCTTTTCCTTCTCTTGGAACTCCAAATCTTTACACAGACTATTCCTTTTTCCCAAAATGGGGAAAAAAATCCTGTTGAGAATTGTGAAATATTTGTAATTTCTACCCTACTAGAAACCTGACAAGTTAGCGTGGATTTCACGGATGCAATCAGAGGACAGGAAGTCCCTGTGTTAAGAGACAAAGACCTTTATTACTCCCAGTACAGCACAAAGGATTAGTTCATGCTTGTGTCCTTGACCCCCAAATTCCACAAAGGCAACACAGAGAGGCCCAAATAGATACACATACACCTATGTCACAGCTGAGGGAACTTAGTATTAGAAAATCAAAGTATTTTATAAATGGCTGCAAGAAAACCTGCCTGATCTTTGCCCCGGGTGGAGACATATCTTTATTATACTGAATAGCAAAAAAATCTGCCACCTGTTCTGGAGAGGGACACTATTTCTACCTTCCAAGGCTCTAGAAACAGATTTGCCTAGTATTACAGATGATAAAACAAACAACAACAGCCTGTCTCTATTTAAAGGATTGATATTTTTCATATTAATTTTTGCACTAATTTAGATTTTTTAAAATATTGCATTAAAATATTTATTTTGATGACTGACTTTTGGCATTCCTCCGAATTTTGTGCCTGAGAAAATTAGGGTCTCAATCACTTCACCATAATTCTGACCATGCAAAAAAATGCAAAAACAAAATACAAAACAAAAATATACACATATAGGCATACCTTGGAGATATTGTGGGTTCAGATCCAGACCACCACAATAAAGCAATTATCGCAATAAAGCAAGTCACATAAAATGTTTTGTTTCCTATTGCATATAAAAGTTACGTTTACACTACACTGTAGTCTATCAAGTGTTCAGTAGCATTGTGCTAAAAATATATACATACCTGAATTTAAAAATAATTTATTGCTAAAAAATGCTGACGATCATATGAACATTATCAGTGAATCATAATCTTTTTACTCAAGGAGGGTCTTGCCTCAATGTTGATGGCTGCTGACTGATCAGGGTGGTGGTTGCTGAAGGTTGAGATGGCTGGAACAATTTCTTAAAATAAGACAACAATGAAGTTTGCCATATTGATTGACTCTTCCTTTCATGAAAGATTTCTCTGTAGCATGTGATGCTGTTTGATAGCATTTTACCCACAGTAGGACTTCTTTTGACATTGGATTCAGTCCTCTCAACCCCTGCCGCTGCTTTATCGACTATGTTGATGTACTATTCTAAATCCTTTGTTGTCATTCCCACGATGTTCACAGCATCTTCAGCAGAGGTAGATTTCATCTCAAGAAACCACTTTCTTTGCTCATCCATAAGAAGTAACTTTTCATCCTTTAAAGTTTTATCATGAGAAAGCAGGAGTTCAGTCACATCTTCAGGATCCACTTCTAATTTCTAGTTTTCTTGCTATTCCCACCACATCTGCAGTACTTCTTCCACTGAAGTCTTGAACCCCTTAAAGTCATCCATGAGGTTGGAGTAAACTCCTTCCAAACTCCCAGAAGTTTGACCTTTTCCCATGAATCATTAATGCTTTTAATGGCATCTAGAATAGTGAATCCTTTCCAGAAAGTTTTCAATTTATTTTGCCCAGTTCCATCAGGGGAATCACTATATATGGCAGTCAAAGACTTACAAAATGTATTTTTTAAATAGTAAGACTTGAAAATCAACATTACTTCTTAATCTATGGGTTGCAGAATGACTGTGTGGCAGCAGGCATGAAAACAACATTAATCTCCTTGTACATCTCCATCAGAGCTCTTGAGAGACCAGGTGCATTATTAATGAACAGTAATATTTTAAATTTTTAAATATTCAGTAAACCCTGCTGTAAACAGATGTGCTGTCATCCAGGGTTTATTGTTCCATTTCTAGAGCACAGATAGAGTAGATTTAGCATAATTCTTAAAAGCCCTGAGATCTTCTAAATGAGAAATCAGCATTGGCGTCAACTTCAAGTCACCAGCTATATTTGCCCCTAAGAAGAAAGTCAACCTGTCCTTTCAATCTTTGAAAGCAAGCACAGGCACTGACTTTTCCTCCCTAGCTGTGAAAGTCCTAGATGACATCTTTTACCGATAGAAGACTGTTTCATATACACCGAAAATCTGTTGTTTAGTGTAGTCACCTTCATCAATTACCTTTGCTAGATCTTCTGGATAACTTGCTTCAGCTTTTTCATTGGCACTTGATGCTTCATCTTCTGCTTTTATGTTAAGAAGATGGTTTCTTTCCTTAAATGTCATGAACCAACTCCTGCTAGCTTCTAACTGGTCTTTTTCAGCTTCCTCACCTCTCTTAGTCTTTGCAGAATTGAAGAGAGTTTGGGCCTCATTTTGGATTAGGCTTTGGCTTAAGGGAATATTGTCACTGATTTGATCTTCTATCCAGACTGCCCAAACGTTTTACATATCAGCAATAAGTCTGTTTCACTTCCTCATTATTCCTGTGTTCATCTGGGTAGCACTTTTAATTTCCTTCAAGAATTTTTCCTTTGTATTCACAACTTGGCTAACTGGTGCAAGAGGTTTAGCTTTTGGTCTATCTATCTTGGCTTTCAACACGCCTTCCTCATGAAGCTTAATCCATTTTAGCTGTTGATTTAAAGTGATAGACATGTGACTATTCCTTTCCCTTGAAAACTTAGAGGCCATTGTAGGGTTATTAATTGGCCAAATTTCAGTATTGTTGTGTCTCAGGGAACAGGAAGGCCTGAGGAGAGGGGGAGAAATTGGGGAATGGCTTATCAGTGAAGCAGTCAGAACACACAAAAAACATTGATTAAGTTTACTGTCTTCTATAGGTGTGGTTTATGGCACCCCAAAACTTACAATAGTAACTTCAAAGATCACTGATCACAGATCACCCATAACAGAGACAATAACAAAAAAAGGTTGAAATATTGTAAGAATTATCAAAATGTAACACAGAGACATGAAGTGATCACATGCCATTGAAAACGCGGTGCTGATAGACTTGCTCAATACAGAGTGGCCATAAACCTTCAATTTGTAAAAACACAGGAAACATTTGACCAAAATGGCAGAGTAGAACCAATATAGCTTCACTCTCTCACATAGAAAACCAAAAACAATATCCAAAAACAAGATTATCACCAGTAGTATTCCAGAACTCAGTTTGAGGCTAAGACAATCCCTGGAACCACAGAGAAGTGTAAAACTTTGAGCATAAGTTAAGAGAAATAGACTTGTTAATGTCCTCCCCAAATCTGCCAGGCACTGCATGTAAAAAATTCCTCCTGGGTTTACAGTTTCTACAAAGAAAAAAGGGAGATATAGGCAAACATCCAGCTTCCCCACCATCTTAGTTTCTTTTGCAAGAAAACCATTCTTGCCTCAAACCACAAGAAGCATCATGAGTGCCTGTATGGAGAAAAACCTCTGAGGGCAGCTAGAGATACAGAGGGAAGGCTTAACTAGCAAACACAGCCTGTAAAATCCTGTGCTTTATCTTATCCAAAGGAGGTATCAAATCAGAGTGGCTGATCAGCAGCATCATACTGTAGGCGGCATGTTCTATGGGTCTTATGGACATGAACCTTCATCTAGGCTTCCCACACAGCTGGGATATTCTTTGGGACAACCACTTCAATCCGAGATGGGCAGAACTCCCTACATGTGGGAGAGCTGAGGCAAGCCATGGTGTAAGGCACCATCTACTGCCAAAAAGAAGGCATTAATTTAGGATTAAGGGGACTCAACAGGCAAACTGCAAGGAACCTCTAAGCAAACATACCCTAGAAAGAACAAAACAAGCCAGACAGCAAATACCAGAATAAATAACTAATCTTTCAATATGAAAACATAAACATACATCTGCAGGAAACACTGGCAAACACGGAACTATGCCCTCCCCAGATGAACAAAGCAATGATCCGGTGACTGATCTTAACAGGATGGCAATGTGTGAGCTCTTAGATCAAGAATTCAAACTAGAAGTTCTAAGAAAACTCAGTGACCTCCAAGATAACATCAAAAAGCATCTGAAATTTATCAGAAAAATTTAACAAAGAGATTGAAATAATTTTTAGAAATCAAACAGAAATCCTGGAATTTAGAAGTACATTTGCTAAACTGAAAAAATGCATTACAGGCTCTCAACATCAGAATGTAACAAGAAAGAATCAGTGAGTTCAAAGAGAAGATATTTGGAAATATACAGTCAGAGGATTAAAAAAGAGAAAAAATATATGTGGATTACACATCATATGTATAAATGATTAGATGACAAATACACACACACACACATATGATTAGGTGACAAATCTATCAAAATAATAATAATAGCAGAAACCTGTTAAGAGAAAGCAATGTAAAAAGATATAAATTGTGACAATAAAAAATAAAAATGTTGGGGGGGTGCAATTAAAGGGTAAAGTTTTTGTTGTTTTTTACTTGTTTCTTTTCTTTGTGATCAAAGTTGTCATCTGTTTAACATAACTTGTTATATCTGTAAGGTTTTCTTGTATGGCTCATGGTAACCACAAAGGAAATACTTATAATAGATACACTACAAATAAAATATAATGAATTAACATATACTACCAGAGAAAATCACTTAAATGCAAAGAAAAACAACAAGAAAGGGCGAAAGAAAGAGAGGAGTTACAAAACAACCATAAAACAAGTAACAAAATGTCAGTAGCATGTCCTTACCAATCAATACTGAGTGTAAGTGGGAACTAAATTCTCCAAGTAAAAGACATCAAGTGGCTGGATGGATTAAAAAACAAGACTCAACTATATGCTGCCTATAAAAAATTCACCTCACCTATAAAGACATACATAGACTGACAGTAGAGAGATGGAAAAAGATATTCCAAATGGAATATGCAAATGGGAACCTAAAAACAGCAGAGTAGCTATACTTACTTTAGATAAAATAGACTTTGGTCAAAGACAGAAAAAAGAGGCAAAGAAGGTCACTATATAATGATAAGAGGGTCAATTCAGCAAGAGGATATAGCAATTGTAAATATATATGCACCCAGCATAAAAGCATCCAAATTTATAAAGCAAACATTAATAGAGCTAAAGGGAGAGATAGACTGCGATACAATAATAACAGGGGACTTCAACATACTACTCTCAGTAATATATCATCCAGCCAGAAAACCAACAACTACAAAACATTAAGCTATGCTATAGACCAAATGTACATAACATATATTTACAGACCATTTTACCCAACTGCTGCAAAATAAACATTATTCTTATCAACACATGGAACATTCTCCAAGAGAAACCATATGTTGGGCCACAAAACAAGTTTCAACAAATTAAAAAATTTGATATCATGTCAGATATCTTTCCTGACCACATTGGAATAAAACTAGAAATCAGTAACAAGAGGAACTTGGAAACTGTAAAAACACATAAAAATTAAACAAGATTGCTCATTAATCTTGAATGAGCAATGGGTCAATGAAAAAGTTAAGAAGAAAATTAAACATTTCTTGAAACAAATGAAAATGGAAATACGATATACCAGAAACCATGGACATAGCAAAACAATACCAAGAGGAAAGTTTATAGCAATAAATACATACGCCAAAAATGTAGAAATATTTCAAATAAACAACCATCAACACACCTCAAGGAACTAGAAAAGCAAGAACAAACCAAATGCAAAATTAATAAAGTCAGAAATGAAATAGGAGACATAACAACTGATACCACAAAAGTAGGAAGGATCATTAGAGACTATTATGAACAACTATATGCCAACAAATTAGAAAACCAAAAAGAAATGAATAAATTCCTGGAGACGAACAACCTACCAAGACTGAATCATGAAGAAATAGAAAACCTGAACAGACTGATAATAAGTCATGAGATCAAAGCAGTAATAAAAAGTCTCTTATCAAAGAAAAGCCCAGGACCTGATGATTTCACTGCTGAATACTATCAAACCTTTCAAGAAGAACTAAGGCCAATTCTACTCAAACTATTCAAAAAACTGAATAAGAGGGGGATACCTCCAAACTCATCCTATAAGGCAAGCATTACCTTGATACCAAAACTAGACAAAGATAAAAAAAAAAAAAAAACCAAAAAGAAAACTACAGGCCAATATTCCTGATTAATATAGATGCAAAAATCCTCAAAAAATTACTAGCAAACTGAAACACATTAAAAAGATCATTCACCATGATCAAGTGGGATTCATCCCTGAGATGTAAGGATGGTTTAACATATGCAAATCAATGCAATGCATCACATTAAAATTATAAAGAACAAAAACCATATGATCATTTCAGTAGATGCTGAAAAAGCATTTGGCAAAAATCAACATCCTTTTATGATAAAAACTCCCAAAGAAATATACTTCAAAGCAATAAAAGCTGTATAAGAGAAACTATAGTTAAAATCATGATGAATGGAGAAAAATTGAAAACCTGTCCTGCAAGATCTAGAACAAGACAAGAATGCCCACATTACCACTTTTATTTAACACAATACTGGAAGTCCAGACAGAGCAATTATTCAAGTGAAAAAAAAAATAAATGACATCCACATTGGAAAGGAAGAAGTCAAATTATCCTCGTTCACAGATGACATGATATTACGTTTAGAAAAACTGAGAAAACTCCGTCAAAAACTGTTATAATTGATAAACAAATTCAGTAAAGTTGCAGGACACATAATCAACACACAAAAATCAGCATTAATCTACCTCAACAGCAAATAATCTGAAAAGAAATCAAGAAAGCAATCCAAATGTACAACATTTTTCTTTCAAAGAACAAAAAATATAAAATACCTAGGAATAAATTTGACCAAAGAAACGAAAGATCTCTATAAGCAAAAATCTAAAACACTAATTTAAAAAATTGAAGAGGATACAAAAACTAGAAAGCTGTCCCATACTCATGGATTGGAAGAATTAATATTGTTAAAATGTCTATACTATCCAAAGTGATCTACAGATTCAATGCAATCTCATCAAAATACCAATGACATTCTTCACAGAATTAGAAAAAAACAATATTCAAATTTGTATGGAACTGCAAAAGATCCTGAATAATCAAAGTAATCCTGAGCAAAAAGAACAAATCTGGACATAGTATACTATCTGACTTCAAAATATACTACAAAGCAATAGTAACCAAAACAACATTGTACTGGCATAAAAAGGGAGACATAGACTAATGGAGTAGAATAGAGAATGCAGAAATAAATCCACACATTTACAGCCAACTTATTCCTGACAAAGGCGCCAAGAATGTACATGGGAAAAGTACAGTCTTTTCAATATATGATGCCGAGAACACTGAATAACTATATTCAGAATTAAACTACTATATCCCACCATATCCAAAAATCAACACATGGAGTAAAGACTTAAATATAAGAAAAGAAAGCATGAAACCACTATAAGAAAACATAGAGGAAATTCTTTAGGAGATTGATCTGGCCAAATATTTTTTGGGTAAGACTTTAAAAGCTCAGGCAAAACAAGAAAAATAGGCAAATGAAATTACATCAAGCTAAAAAGCTTCTGCACAGTCCCCCCCCTACAAAAGTCAACGAAGTGAAGAGACAACCTACAAAATGGGAGAAAATATTTTCAAGCTATCCATCCAACAAGGGATTAATAACCAGATAAAATAAGGAACTCAGACAACTCAATAGTGAAAAAAAAATCTGATTTTAAAATGAGCAAAAGATCTGAATAAACATTTCTCAACAGAAGACACAGAAATGGCCAACAGGTATATGAAAAAATGCTCAATGTCACTAATCATCAGGGAAATGAAAACTAAAGCCACAATGATACAATGATATGTCATCTCTGCCAGATTAAAATGACTTATCAAAAAGACAAAAAATAATGGATGCTGGTGAGGATACAGAAAAAGGGGAATGCTTGTCTATTGTTAGTGGAAATGTAAATTAGTAGAACTACTGTGGAAAACCACATGGAAGTTCCACAAAACACTAAAAATAGAACTACCATATGATCCAGCAATCCCATTGCAAACGGATTTCTGCACTCTTATGTTTATTACAGCACGATTCACAATAGCCAAATGTTTTAGTCTGTTTTGCATTGCTATAGAGGAATACATGATACTGGGTAATTTATGAAGGAAAGGGGTTTATTTGGCTCACAGTTCTTCAGATTGTGCAAGAAGCATAGTGCCAGCATCTGCTTCTAGTGAGGTCTCAGGAAACTTCCACTCCTGGTGGAAGGTGAAGGTAGAGCAGGCATGTCACATGGTGAGAGAGGGAGCAAAAGAGAGAAGGGAGGAGGTGTCAGGCTCCTTTAAACAGCCAGCTCTCCCATGAACTAACAGAGTGAGAAAACATTTATTACTATGGGGAGGACACCCATCCATTCATGAGGGATACATCCCCATGACCCAAATATCTTCCACAAGCCCATCTCCAACATTAGAGGTTACATTTCAACATGAAACTTGGAAGGGATAGAACATCCAAACCATATCACCAAGATGTGAAATCAACCTAAGTGTCCATCAAGGGATAAAGAAAATGTGGTACATTTAGAGAATGGAATATTATTTTGCCACAAAAAGGATTAAATCATATCGTTTGCAGCAACATGGATGAAATTAGACATTATTATTTTAAGTAAAATAAGCCAGGTACAGAAAGACAAATATCACACATTCTCACTTACATGTGGGAGCTAAAAAAATAGTGGATCTCATGGAGGTAGAGAATGCGCTAGTGATTACCAGAGGCTGGGAAGGATAAGGGGGAAGAGAAGCATAAAGAGAGGTTGGTTAATGGATACAAAAATACAGTTAGATAGAAGCAGTAAGATCTTGTGTTTGGTAGTACAATAAGGTGACTATAGCCAAAAATAATTTATCGTATTGTTCAAAATATCTAGAAGAGAAGAACTGAAATGTTCTCAACATGAAGAAAAGATAAATGTTTTAGGTGATGGATAGCCTAGATACCCAGATTTGATCATTACACACTGTATGTATGTATCAAAATATCACATGTATCCCTAAAATATGCACAAGTATTATGCATGAATTTAAAAGCATGGTATCTGGCCAGGTGCAGTGGCTCACACCTATAGTCCTAGCTATTTGTGAGGTTGAGGTGAGATGATTACTTGAACCCAGGATTTCAAAGCTGCAGTGAAGTATGATCATGTCATTGCACTCCAGCCTTGGCAACAGAGTGACACCTTGTCTCTAGAAAGTCAGTATTTGTGAAGTGCAAAAAAGCTAAGTAAGCAAGCACAATACCAAGCATGCCTGAATAATATACTGTGTGTGTATATATATATATATGTATACATGTATATAAAATGTGTGTATACTTATGTACATATCTTTATAACAATATTGATAGAGATATACACACATATAGTTTTCTTCATTAAAAGCAAAGGAATTCAGGAATTCACTTATAGGCTATTAATACACCTGTATGGCAGGAGATATGTATATATGTGGGGATCGCTCCTGTTCATGGTGCTTAGCTGTACCGTGGCCATTTTGAGCTTGAGCCCATACACGTTTCACCTCTCCCTAGAGGCTGTTGAGCTGAGGGAAAGGGGGGAGTGTTGATGCATGATTTCTGCAGAATACTGTTTGTTATTAAAATTTGGAGC
>CAUYLG010031650.1:0-14316 GCA_963573385.1 Cacajao melanocephalus | reverse complement strand
TTTATGGCTGAGTAGTATCTCATAGTATACATTTAAAAAAAAAACTACTTTAAATTTCATATGGAATGAAAAAAGAGCCTGCATAGGCAAGACAATTCTAAGCAAAAAGAACAAAGCTGGAGGCATCATGCTACCTGACTTTAAACTGTACTACAAGGCTATAGTAACCCAAACAGCATGGTACTGGTACCAAAACAGATATATAGACCAATGGAACAGAATAGAGGCTCAGAAATAACACCATACATGTACAACCATCTGATCTTTGACAAACCTGACAAAAACAAGCAATAGAGAAAGGATTCCCTATTTAATAAATGATGTTGGGAAAACTGGCTAGCCATATGCAGAAAACTGAAACTGGACCCCTTCCCTTATACCTTATACAAAAATTAACTGAAGATGGATTAAAGACTAAACATAAGACCTGGAAACATAAAAACTCTGGAAGAAAACCTAAGCAATACCATTCAGGACATAGGCATGGGCAAAGACTTCATGACTGAAGCACCAAAAGCAATTGCAACAAAAGACAAAATTGTCCAATGGGATCTAATTAAACTAAAGAGCTTATGCTCAACAAAATAAACTATCAGCAGAGTGAACAAGCAACTGACAGAATGGGAGAAAATTTTTGCAATCTATCCATCTAACAAAGGGTAATATCCAGAATCTAAAAGAAACTTAAACAAATTTACAAGAAAAACAAAGAACCCTATCAAAAAGTGGGCAAAGGATATGAACAGGCACTTCTGAAAAGAAGACATTTATGCACCAACAAACATAGGGGAAAAAAGCTCGTTATCACTGGTCATTAGAGAAATGCAAATCAAAACTACAATGAGATACCATCTCACACCAGTTAGAATGGTGATGATTAAAAACTCAGGAAACAACAGATGCCGGCAAGGATATGAAGAAATAGGAATGCTTTTACACTGCTAGTGCAAGTGTAAATTAGTTCAACCGTTGTGGAAGACACTGTGACGATTCCTCAAGGATCTAGAACTAGAAATACCATTTGGCCTGACAATCCCATTACTGGGTATATACCCAAAGGATTATAAATCATTATACTATAAAGACACATGCACACATATGTTTACTGTAGCACTATTTACAATAACAAAGACTTTGAACCAGCTCAAATGCCCATCAATGATAGACTGGATAAAGAAAATGTGCCACATATATACCCTGGAATACTATACAGCCATAAAAAATGAGTTTATGTTATTTGCAGGGACATGGATGAAGCTGGAAACCATCTGCCTCAGCAAACTAACACAGGAACAGAAAACCAAACACAGCATGTTCTCACTCATAAGTGAGAGTTGAACAGTGAGAACACATGGACACAGGGAAGGGAACATCACATACCAGAGGCTGTCAAGGGGTTGGGGGAAAGGGGAGGGAGAGCATTAGGACAAATACCTAATGCATGCAGGCCTTAAAATCTGGATGACTGGTTGACGGGTGCAGCAAACCACCAGGGTACACATATACCTATGTAACAAACCTGCACATTCAGCATATGTATCCCAGAACTTAAAGTAAAATTTTAAAAAAAAAGTGGGCTAAGGCCATGAATAGACAATTCTCAAAAGAAAATAAACAAATGGCCAAGAAACACATGAAAAAAATGCTGTCAACATAACTAATTACCAGGGAAATGCAAACCAAAACCACAATGTGATATAACCTCACTCGTGTAAGAATGGCCATAATTTAAAAATCAAAAAATTATAGATGTTGGTTTGAATTTGGTGAAAAGGGAACACTTATACATTGTTGGTGGGAATGTAAACTAGTACAACCACTATGGAAAACAGTATGGAGATTCCTTAAAGAACTAAACGTAGATCTTCCATTTGATCCAGCAATTCCACTATTGGGTGTTTAGCCAGAGGAAAAGAAGTCATTATATGAAAAGGATACTTGCACACTCATGTTTATAGCAGCACAATTTACAATTGCAAAACTATGGAACCAGCTCGAGTGCCCATCAATCAACAAGTGGATAAAGAAAATGTGACACACACACACACACACACACCATGGAATACTACTCAGCCATAAAAACAATAAAATAACAGCATTTGCAGCAACCTGGATGGGGTTGAAGACATTTATTCTAAGTGAAGTAACTCAGGAATGGAAAACCAAACATTGTATGTTGTCACTTTTAAGTGGGAGCTAAGCTATGAGGACAGAAAGGCAAAATAATGATAATAATGGACTTTGGGGACTCAGAGGAAAGGATGAGAGGGGGGTGAGGGATAAAAGATTGCACATTGGGTACACTGTACACAGCTCAGGTTATAGGTGCACCACAATCTTGGAAATAATTACTAAAGAACTTATCCATTTAACCAAACATCACCTGTTTTCCAAAAACCTATTGAAATACAAAAATAAAAATTTGTAAAAAATTTAAAAATTCTACAGTCCATTGCCATTATTGTTTATACAATCAATTTCCTTCCTCCTTCCTTCCTTCCTTCTTCCTTCCTTCCTTTCCCTCTTTCTTTCTTTCTCTTTCTTTCTTTCTCTCTCTCTTTCTTTCTTTCTCTCTCTTTCTCTCTTTCTTTCTTTCTTTTCTTTCTTTTTCAGAGTTTCTCTGTTTCCCAGGCTGGAGTGCAGTGGTGCAATCTTGACTCACTGCAACCTCCATCTCCTGGGTTCAAATAATTCTTGTGCCTCAGCCTTGCAAGTATCTGGGGCTACAGGTGCACACCACCACATCTGGGTATTTTCATATTGTTAGTAGAGATGAGGTTTCACCATGTTGCCCAGGCTGGTCTCAAATTCCTGGCCTCAAGCAAGCCACCTGCCTTTGCATCCCAAAGTGCTGGGATTACCAGCATGAGCCACTGCACATGGCCTCAGTTTTCTTTTGAAGAGTTTTAACTAATAAGAAAATGAAATGTGAATATTTGTCCATGTGTTACCATTTCTAGTGCTTGACATTCTTTTGTGGACACCCAGATTTCAATCTGATACATTTTTCCTTCTGTAGGAAGGATGTCCTTTAACAGTTTTGGAGGACAGGTCTACTGGTGATGAATGCTTTTACATTCTATAGGTTTGAATGTGTCTTTATTTCACCTTTGTTTTTTGAAAGCTAATTTTGCAGGGTGTAGAATTCTATGTGGACAATTTTAGTCGATATGGCTCCACTGTATTCTTCTGTGTGTTGTTGCTGGTGACAAATCTGATGCCATCCCTTTAATATCTTTGTTTCAATGTAAATAATGTGTGCTTTTTCTCTGGCTGCTTTTAAGAACTTTTTTTATCATCATTGAGCAATTTATGATATGCCTTGGTGTCATTCTTCATATTGCTAGTGCTTGAATATGTTGAGCTTTCTGGATCTGTGCATTTATAATTTTATTACATTTGATAAGATTAGTTTTTTGTTTTTTGGAGGTTCCCCCGCCACTGCTTGGGACAGGGTCTTGCTACATTGCCCAAGCTGGTCTCAAACTCCTGGGCTTAAGTGATCCTCCTGCTTCAGCATTTTGAATAGCTGGGACCACAGGCACGTGCCACCATACCTTGCTTGGTAAGTTTTGGATTATTATTTCTTCCATGAGTTTTTCTGCCATCACTGTGTTTGCTTTTGATGGACTTTAGTCACCCATATGTGAGGTCAGCTGAATTGTTCAACAGCTCATTGATGCTTTTTCCTTTATTATGTTTTTCTCAGTATTTCTTTTTAGCTACTTTTCTTTGCTGTGCCTTAACAATTACAATGTTTTTCTTGTATATTTTCTAATTTGCTGTTAATCCCTTGCAGGACATTTCCTCTCAGATATCACAGTTTTTCTTTCTTTCTTTTTATTTTTTGTAGAGATGGGGTCTTACTATGTTTCCCAGGCTGGCCTTGAACTCCTGGGCTCAAGTGATCCTCCTGCCTTGGCCTCCCAGAATGCTGGAATTATAGGCATGAGCCACTGCACCAAGCCCCAATTTTTATTTCTTAATGTTAGCTTGGATCTTTTTATATCTTCCTTTTGTCTACTTAATTTTGAGGACTTATGGAATACAGTTATAATAACTGATTTAATGTTCTTATCTGGTAGTTTTAACATGTGTGTCAGCTCTGAGTCAGTTCAGCATGACTGATTTTTCTCTTCATTATGGTCATTTCCCTGTTTCAGTGTGCCTCTAAATTTTGATAGAATGCCAGACATTTTAAATTTTACTTTGTTGGTTGCTGCATATTTTTGTGTCCCTATAAATTTTGAGTTTCCTTCAGGGATGCAGTCAAGTTGCTGACAACCAGTTTGATCATTTCAGGTTTTGCTTTTATGATTTGTTTCAAGAGGTCCACAGCAGTGCTCCCTTTAGGGGTAATCAGTTCTTACTACTGAGACAAAATTTTCCTGAGTTTCTACTCTATGCCTTGTGAATTATGAGGCCTTTTTCTTTAGTCATCCTTTGGGAAATAGGCATGATTCTAGCTCTGTATGAGTTCCAGGCACTGTTCTTTTTAATCCTGTAAAATGATGTTTTCTTCTGAACCTGAGTGGCGTCCTCATGTGGATCAGCACTAAGCTGCATGCTGGTCATGTTCTGCAGTATTTTCTGATTTACTTTCCACAGCTCGTTCCACCCTGCTACTCTCTCTCTATGGACTCTATGCTATCTTGGCTTCCGTGGACTCTCATCTCAGTGTCCTCAACTCAAAAGGCTCACTGAGCTCCTCCTGACTTTCCCCTCCCTGTGCCTAACTTGGAAACCCTCTCAAGGCAGTAAGTTAGAACAATTACATAGGGCTCACCTGTTTGGTGCCCGTCTCTCAGGGAATACAGTCCTGTCCTTTTTTTTACCTTATGTCCAGTATTTTGAAAATATTCTTTATATGTATTTTGTGTGTTTTATGTTTTTCTTTATTTTACCAGGCAGGAAAGTGAAACCCAATTCCTCTTACTTCATAGAGGTTGCAGCAACTCTATTACTAAAAATCAAAGTTGAAAAATGTCAATCGAGATTCTAAATAGGAACTTTTATATTCTGTACAGTATGAAACCATGAACTAAGAAAACCCTTAACTCCTGTATTCAAAAAGCACCTTATCAGTTCTAGAACAACTTCTGCTTGACCCTATGTGAGAAAATGCAGGAGCCCCATCGCCCTTTGCCCCAAGAGCTGAGCAGATGTTCTGTGAGGTGTGTGGTAAAAACCTGTCCTGGGGGAGATGTGCCTCTTTGAGAGCATGTCAGCCTTAATCACAGGTTACTGTCTCACGAGTACTCCACAGGAAGGATGAGGAATGATGACAAAGTGAACAGGTGGGAAGTCTCAGCTTCCCATGAGCTCTTTGTGGGGTCTAACAAGTAACACTGGGTCCAAGTTGATTTCTCTCTGAGGAGCAAGGGAGAGCCATCATCTTTGCCAGATATGTGGGCTGCAACCCAGGTCCTGAAATAGGGCCAAAGATTTCCAGAGCCTTTTCCAGGCCCTCACTGAGTCACTCCACGGGAAGCCTCAGAAAGGGAAAATGTTTTTTTCAGTGGATCGTTCTTTCCCTGTTGTCAGAGAGAAATTTGAGTATAAATCTGCAGAAACAGCACTAGGTACTATCTGCAAGTTAGTGGTATTGCTGTGCCCAGGATAGAAGATGAGAAGGAAGAGGAACAGGAGGAAGAAGAGGGCGAGTGAGATATGTAAAACACCTCGCTGAAATTAGCGAAGGTTTGCAAGCCACCTGTTAGTGAGACAGAGTTTGCAGGAGTTAAAGTGTATTCACAGGAGGTTAGCATAGATGTCTGCATGTTTTAGAGTAGGGTGCAGATAGTGGTTATAGAAACATTAAAAGCAACGACAACAAACAAAAGTTGAGCAAATCATATCCACGAGATGTTTCAAAGTGGATTGAAAGGAATGTGTACCATGTGAAAAAAAGTGATTGCTAGGGGACAGAAGGAATTCAACCCCCCAGACATAAGTCCTTCAGTTGCATGTCAAGTTATTCTCACACTGCATCATTCTGACATGGACTCTCCTTCCTCCCTCTCTCATTTATATGCACCCTTGTGATGGCACTGGGCTCTCCAGGATAATCTGCTTGTCTCAACATCCTTAACTTAATCACCTCTCCAAAGTCTTTTGCCATATGAAGTAACACATTCACAGGTCCCAGGGATTAGGATTGGACACCTTTAGGGAAGTTAATATACCACAGCCACTCACCTTGGTGAACATATTTCTGCAAGCCCCTCAGTCAGTGCCAGCCCCTCACTTCTGAAAGTAAGCTAGTTGAAAGCAACTCTGTCCAATGAGCAGCTTTGAGTGCCGACCAGTTAACACCAGCTCACTTATGTCTGTGCCCTTAACCAGTCTCTGAATCCCAAACTTTCTACAAATTCTAAGTCCAGTATGCTCAGATACACTGAATGATCAGCATAGCTCTATCCTTAAAGGGAGGTCGCAGGGCGATCCTATGACCTCACATGATCCATACTTCCTTTTCCTGAAAGCTTTCACTGCTATGGACTCTTCAGAACCACAAGGCAAGGGTTTGACTACAGGTGAAGCAATAAATTCAGACTTGTTTTTACTAATGCGGAAATTATGAGGTGGTCTCTTTATTTGACAAAATGCCTCAATGTTACATGTATAGAATTACAAAGAAAGAAAACAGAAAGCAGAAAAGAATGGAACGAAAGGGGAAAATAAAGAAAGAACACGCAAGTGCTACTGCAGAGGGATCTGAATCAGAGCGAGGAGGAGAAGCTCTCAGGGAGAAGAACCTGAGGATCCAGTGCCTGTGAGGCTCCCACAGAGCTGGGAGCTGCTGACATCTAAATGGGAGGAGCAGGCTGAGGGGAAGCCAGAACTGAAGGTTTACATCCATCCAAAATGTACATGTTGAAACCCTAACTTCAGTGTGACTTACACAGTGATGAGGCCTTTAAGGAAGTGATTAAGGTTAAATGAGGTCATAAGCTTGGGGCCCTGATCTAATAGGATTAGTGTCCTCCTAAGAGGAAACTCAGGGAGTTTATTCACCTCACTCCTCCTCCCACAAATCGCACACAGTGAGAGAAGGCCATGTGGGGAAATTTCTGCTTTTTGAACCACCCTGTTGATAGTATTTTGTGATGGCAGCCTGAGCTCACTAATACAGAAGGTTTCTTAGACAGTGGCCTGAGCAGCTCCTACCTGGGCCTTTGTGGGAGCTGCCCAGGTTTTGCTCATTGCTCAGTTTCTGTAATCTGCATCCACATCTGCTCTACCCTTGTTAAGGCTGATCTCTGGCTTTAAAAAGAGAGAATTGGTCATAAGTTTATGATTTGATAGCCTAATTGGTCACAAGAAAGGGACCAAGGATCTTCTTTGATTTTTCTCTGGGAAAAATTTGACATCTGACCTTGGACAACCGCACTCAGATTCTACAGAGCGACTCTATGACCTCACAGGGCCCACACTTCCTTTTCCTGAAAGCTTTCACTGCTCTGGACTCCCCAGAACTACAAGGCAAGGGTCTGGCTGCAGGTGAAGAACCTGAACCAGCCCTGGAAGACCCAGTGGAAAAGGAAAGAATCCCCAGAATGAGGATGAGGAATGGGAAGGAGGGTCAGAGGCTCTTCTAATGGGAAGAAATGAGGCTGGAGGATCAGGAACCTCTTTGTGTGTGTGTGTGTGTGTGTGTGTGTGTGTGTCCAGGATGAGGTTAGCAGAGTTCCAGAGAGACTAGGTTACCCTTCTGGGGCTGGGGGTACAGATTCCTTGGTATTCACGCTTGGGTCCTCTTCCTCTCCAGGTCCTCCTTATCTTGTCTCACCATACCTCCCCTCCTCATTCTGTCTTCCAGCCCTTTTGTCACCACTCCTCCTTCCTCTCCCTGCTCCCCCTTCCCCTCTGCCCTGTCACCTCCTCTTCCTTTCACACACACAGGATGCAGGTCAGCACTGAAAAGGGTTGCCACAGTCTGAGAAGCTGAGGGAATGTTTTACACCAGCAGCAGAAGCACTATTGAATTTCTACGTGTTCAGGACCTGTTTTTGAGGAGACCAAGTAAGATGGCTCCAGCTGTAGAGTGAAGCCTCCGCAGATAAACCCTGAGGCCAGGGCAGCATGGGCCTTAGGCCAAGCTCAGGTAAAGTAAAGAACCATCAGTACTTTTGGTCCCTGGCTAACAACTGGCTGCCAGTCTGCCAGGAGCTTGAATATTCCAGGTGCCCTGCTCCTCTGCGAGGGAGTTCCAAGGGGAAGGACCATGCTGCTTTCTTGTGTCCCTTTGGGGAAGAGGGACAAGTGTACGAGGATCCCCATGTTTCAGGAGCTGGGGGCAGCAGGGAGGCCAGGCCAGGGCAGATTCAAAGGGAACCACCCAGCTTCTCCATTTAGAACTGGCTGAATGTTCAGAGCTAGAGGTTAGTGCACCCCTAGGCTCCCCAACTCTGTTATTGCCGTTCCCTCCTTTCCATGTGGTCTTTGCTTCCTATGAGATTTCTGCCACTAAAGCCAGCCTATTGGGAAGTAAAAGCACACTTAAAAAAACCAAAGAGTATTAGTATTAGCATTAGTATTGGTGCAATCCTACGGTCCTCAATGGGTTACCTAGAATGGAGTTGGCACCTGGGTCACCTGGCTAAGGCCTATTTAAAGAAAAGCTACCTATATGCCCATTTAGACCTAGGTGAAAGTCCCAGAGACCTAGCCACTCACCAGGAGATTGACCCTTACCATCCTCCTGAGTGTCTGGAGCCTCGTTGCTGAGAGCTCTTAGCCTACACCCAGGGACACTGCTCACTCTTGGGGTCCAGGGCTTTCAGTGGAGTCTCTGTGGCTGTAACATTGAATCCTTCTGGTTTGCTGAACCAAGGGCCATCTCCCACAAAGTGGGCAGACATGGAAACTTCAGATTCAAAAGGTAAAACATAAGTTATGTGATTTATTATATAAAGAGAACTAAAACCAAAACAACATGATTATCTCAATAGATGCTGAAAAGACTGGATAAAATTCAACATCCCTTCATATTAAAACTCCCAACCAACTGGGCACTAAAGGAACATACCTAAAAATAACGAGTTATCTATGATCAACCTTCAGTCAACATCATACTGAATGGGCAACAGCTGGAAGCATTGTCCCTAAGAACTGGTAAAAGAACAAAACAAAAAATTGAACTTCAACAAGATTTATTAAAAAATTGCTTGTTAAAAGGCATTAGTAAGAGAATGAAAAGACAAGTCACACTTAGGGAGAAAATATTTGGAAATTACATAGCTCATAAAGGACCTCTGTCTACAACACTAGCGGAACTCTCAAAGTTTATTAATAAAGAGACAGACAATCAAATTTTCAAATGAATAAAAGATTTGTAAAGCTACTTCAGCAGAAAAGATATATGGAAGACACATAACAATATGACAAGATATTCAACATCATTAGTCATTAGGTAAATGCAAATGTAAGCCACTACTTACCAAGTAAAATGACTAAAGTTAAAAGAATCACCATTCCAAGTATTGGCAAAGATGTACAGGAACTAAAACTTTCATGTACTGCTGATGAAAATGTGAAATTTTACAAGTACATTATTAAACAGTTTGGCAGCCTCTTAAAATAGTAAACCTGCACCTACCATATGATGCTGGTATTTCACCTGAACGAAAAGAAAGGCTATGTTCATGCAAATGTATTCATAAAGCTTTAATTTTAAAACCAGAAGCCATCCAAATGCATAAACAGGTGAATGAATAAAGTAAATTTTGATATATCCATCACATGGAATATTATATTACTCAGCAGTAAAGCAGAGTGATCTATTAATACACCTGACATCATGGCTACATCTGAAAATATTATTCTGAATGAAAAAATAAACCAAAATACCTAAATGTATAAACCAAAAATGCATATATAGTGTATGATTCTATTTATAGAAAACTTTAGAAAATTTAATAATCTATTATGACAGAACACCCACCAGTGGCTGTCTGAGGTGGGGGGAGAAAGGTGAGGGAGGAATTACTAGGAACACAAGGACACTTTGGAAGTAGTAGATCTATCCACTATGTATTTTTTTTTTTGACAAGGTCTGGTTCTATCACCCAGACTGGAGTGCAGAGGCACAGTCTCAGCTAAATGCAACCTCTGTCTCCTGGGCTTAAATCATCCTTCAAACTCAGCCTCCCAAGTAGCTGGGACTGCAGGCACATGATGCCATGCCTGGCTATTTTTTGTTGTTGTTGTTGTTGTTGTTTTTTAAAAGAGGGGTTTCACTATGTTTCCCATACTGGTCTTGAACTCCTGAGCTCAAGCAATCCACTTGCCTTTGCCTCCCAAAGTGCTGGGATTACAGGCATGAGCCACTGTGCCCACTCTATATCCACTATGTTGATTACAGATGTATACTTATGTTCAACCTTTTAAAATTATAAAGTTTAATTATGTGCAATATTGCATGTATATCAATATAGTTATTAAAACAGTTTACAATATTAAAAAACTGTCATAGCTTGATTCAATAAATTTTTCATATTTTCAGGAAACTCAATATAATTTTCTATATTATAAGAACAAAAGAGACTGTATGATTACCTTGACATATGCAGAAAAAGCATTTGGTAAAACTGAAAGCTTTTTTCATGACACATGAAAATATATATATATAATAAATATATAATTATGTTAAAATTATATATATGAAATATATATATTTCACCTTTTTGGAGATTATCTATCTTTATCTCCAAAATAGGGAACATTAAGAGAATACAAAAAGAAGCCACAATATAGGAGATATATTTCTCTCCAACAAAGGATTTTTTTTTTGAGATGGAGTTTTGCTCTTGTTGCCCAGGCTGGAGTGCCATGGTACAATCTCTGCTCACTGCAACCTCTACCTCCTAGGTTCAAGTGATTCTCCTGCCTCAGCCTCCGGAGTAGCTGGAATTACAGGCATGTGCCACCAGGACCAGTTAATTTTGAATATTTAGTAGAGATGGAGTTTCTCCGTATTGGTCAGGCTTGTCTCAAACTCCTGACCTCAGGTGATCTGCCCACCTCAGCCTCCCAAAGAGCTGGGATTATAGGTATGAGTCACTGAGTGAGTCCAGCACAAAGGAATTTTTAAGAGTATATATATATATATATATATATATAATTCACTCTGATAAGATAAACACACAATGAAATGATTTGTCAAAAGACTTGAATAGATACTTCAGAAAAGAAGATACATGAGTGGTCAGTTAGCAATGCTCAACTCTTTAGTCGTCAGGGAGATCAATGAATACAAGGATGAGATACCATGACATACACAGGAAAATGGCTAAAATTAAAAAGGCTGAAAATACCACAAGTTGGTGAGGATAGAAAGCACTTGGAAGTCTTCTACTTGTGGAAATGAAAAATGGAACAGCTCCTTTGAAAATCTAACAGTTTCTTATAAGGCTAAACATGTACAGATCAGATGGTCTGCAAAATGATCTGCATGTAGATGCTCATGATACATTATTCATTATAGCCCAAATCTAGAATGACGCAAACATCCAACAGCAAGTGAATGTATGAAAAAACATGGTGTAGCCACACAGCAGTTAGACGGTATCAACTGTTGATGCAAACACTGATATGGATTGATTTTAAAATTAAGATGATGCATGAAAGAAGGCAGACACAAAAGAAGATGGGTATAATTTCATTTACAGAAAATGGTTAAACACGCAAACTGATCTAAAGTGACAGTGGCTCCTTGGGGCTGAGGTTTGAAAGAGTGATGAACTGCAAAGGAACTTTGGACTTAACGAAAATTTCCATATCTTGATCTTAGCAGTGGTTCCATTAGTGTATACATTTGTAAGCATGCATTTAATTATATGTTTTAAAGTGTTGCAGTCTATTGTAGTTAATTTATACCTTTATAATGTTAATTTAATCATCTTAATTTCTCTATACTAGCAATTGGCAGCTAGAAAATTAAATCCAATATATATGACATATATATTAGAGATATATAGAGATGGATATCCAAAATCATTACACATATAAGAATACATATAATGAGAGGATCCAAGATGGCTGAATAGGAACAGCTCCAGAGTGCAGTTTCCAGCAAGAACAGCGTAGAGGGTGAGTGCTCACCGCATTTCCAAACAAGTTTTCACTGCCCACAGACCAGGAGATTCTTGGTACACTGCCGTATGTGTACCTATGCAACAATCCTGCATGATATGCACATGTACCCCAGAATCTAAAGTACAATTTTAAAAAAAGGATTGAAGTATCAATGTATGTTACAAGGATGAACCTTGAGAACATGGTGCTATGTAAGAGATGCAGATACAAAAGGCCACGTTGCATTATTCCATATGCAGGAAATGTCCAGAACAAGTATATCTAGAGAGAGAGAAGGTAGATTAGTGGTTGTCAGGGACTGCCAAAATGGCGGAATTGGAGAGTGACTGCCAGTAAGAGTAGGCATGCTTTTTGGCATTATGAAAGTATTCTGGAATTAGGTAGTGGTGATGGTTACAAAACCTTTGGAATTAGCTGAATAGTATGCTTAAAAATTGTGAATTTTGTGATATATAAATTATTCTTTAGAAGATTATACTTTAGAAGGAATAATTATAACAGTAATAAATTGAGGTATCTTTCCACATCTCCATGCCCTGTATTTTTATTTTTATTAAAAAAAAAAAAACATTTTAGGGCCATGTTCAGTGGCTTGCTCCTGTAATCCCAGCCCTGTTGGAGGCCTAGGTGGGAGGATTGCTTGAGGTCAGAAGTTTGAGACTAGCCTGAGCAACATAGGAAGACTTTATCTTTATAAAAAATTTAAAAATTAGCCAGGAATGGTGATATGTGCTAGAGTTCCAGCTACTTGGGACGTTCAGAGAGAAGGATCACGTGAGCCCAGTAGTTTGAGGTTGCAGTGAGCTGTAATCACCACTGCATTTCAGCCTGGGTGACAGAACAAGTTCCTGTCTCAAAAAGAGGTATCTCACAGTAATAGTAAGTGGCCAGAATAGGATGGTGACAGCATGTAGTGAGGAAATGTATTACATGAAACAAATTAAATTCAAAACTTTCTTATGGCAGAAATGAGGTACAGGGGAGAGAAACACTTACTTGGAAAGAACCCACACAACTAAATTGGAAAATGTGGGAAGGGGTTTGTGGGAGAGGAACCGTACGTGAGATCTGGCTCCAGTACTTACAGCAAAGGGAACTTGGGCAAGTTACACACCCTCTGTGCCTTGGTTTCATCACCAACAAAACAGAAAGAATCATCCCATAAACTGTAAGGTTCGTGGTATCAGAGGGTCCCCAAACTGACTGCACATCAGAGTCATGTTAACAAACACCTTCCAGGCCCCACCTGAGCCCACTGAATCAGAATCCCTGCAAGGAGGATGAAAAACTTGTATTATCACTGACCTTCCCAGGTGTTTCTTAGTCTGATCAACTTGGGGTTAGGAACCAATGAGCTGCATCACATCATTCCAAACCAAAACACAAAAGCAGAGCAAGAATATTTTCAATGCAGTCACTACAGCTGAGAAGAAACTGTTGGGGGAACCTAGAAGTGAAGGAGACCTGGCTTTCTGGGCTCTTCTGAACCTTAGCCTGGGTACAGCAGAGACAGGGGCCCTTTGGGACACATGCCTGTGGCAATGGCAGTACAGTATGAAAAAGTGGAAGACCTAGTTTCAAATTCAAGCTTGCTTTGAGTTGATATAAAGTTTACCTCTTTTGGCACAGCAACAGGGCCAATCTTCTGCAAACTGCTCACCTTGCAAGAAAAAACATCATACTGCCAAGAATTCAAACTTCAGCAGACATGGGTAAGTAAAAAAGTCTTATAACTCTATTCCAGCCACATAGCAAGAAACCAGACATTTAGCAAGTTCTTTCATGTTCAGAAAGTTGTGTTCACTAGATCAGAGGCACTGAGACATGAAGAATAGACCCCCTAAAAAGGAAAGCATTCCTTCCTCTCCTAGGACATCACAGCCAACCTCAGAAAGGTGGGAACCCACCTGCCCGCTCTGCGATATGGGTTGCCTTTGTATCTGGAATGTGTCTGACATCCTGAGACCTGGACCCATTTCAGGGAGCTTTGGGAGGAGCCCGAATCACTGATGGAATTGGATAGTGTGTGGAGATGCTTCAGCAGGACGAGGGTAAGCAGGGCCAGGTCACACTGAGAGACAATGAGCAGCACTGATGGGGATAAAGATTAAAAACAAAAGTTTGTGCTTCCACTTCAGAAACTGAAACCAGTAACAAATTTGCTCTTATAAGTAATAACAAGTATTTTCCTATTTACATAAGACTTTAATCTCAAAA
>CAUYLG010031648.1:0-27157 GCA_963573385.1 Cacajao melanocephalus | reverse complement strand
TTTTTTTTCCAGATGGAGTTTTGCTCTTGCTGTCCTGGCTGGAGTGCAATAGTGCAGTCTTGGCTCACTACAACCTCCCCCTCCTGGGTTTAATTGATTCTTCTGCCTTGTCCTCCAGGCAGCTGGGATTACAGGCACTTGACACTACTTCTGGCGAATTTTTGTATTTTTAGTAGAGATGGGGTTTTACCATTGTTGGCCAGGCTAGTCTCAAACTCCTGACCTCAGGTGATCTGCCTGTCTTGGCCTCCCAAAGTGCTGAGATTACAGATGTGAGCCACTGCACCCAACAATGGGCCAATTTTTAAACTTCTATAAAATGGGAATAATAATGTCTACCTCAGTAGACTTAATTTACTAGTAAATTATTAATTACAGTTATTAATGTGTTCATATTTACAGCATCCTCTGTAACCTTCCTGGTCTGCAATAGATATGAGCCTTTGCTCATTTAGTTTGCCTTCCTTTCCCCATGTCTAAAAGACAAGGGGTTTTCAGGCTGATTTGGTAATAACAGAGGAAAAATAGAAAAATCAGTGTCAGAGCAGCATGGTGATCACACCCCTGCAGGAAGCAGCATTCATTAGGGGGACAGAACTCATTGGGAGGATGGTCACAGGGGTGGGATGTGGCCGGAGGGGGAGGTGAAAAAAGACTCTTCTGGGGCACAGCTAAGTTAGAAGGGAAGCACTGTGTCCATGAGCCCTCATATATTTTAGTAGATATAGGTCTGGATTGGAATCTGGATTTAATTGCAAACCATCCCATGTTCTGGACTATGAAAGTTATAGTTTAACAGGAAACGTGTACAGTCTTAAGGCAGTGTCTTGCACATGAAAGTGGTTGGTAAATGGACATTTTAGTGCATTTTTAGAGACAGTAAGCATCTTTAGAGCCACGTAGTCCAGTGGTTCTCCCACTTTAACTGTGAAAACCACTGAAGGTGCTTGTATATATCATGGCTTCTGGCTCCCACATCCGTGGGTTCTGGTTTTGGTCTGAGGTGAGACAGAAGCTACGTTTTTATTTATTTTTATTTGTTTGTTGCTTTATTCTTAATAAACACTTCTATGATTCTGATTCAGGTGGTCTATGAACTATAGCTTGAGCCTAGATTCAGACACTTCTATTTGTTAATTGCCCTTCCTGGAGCTTTTCCAGAGAAACTCTCTTTGCAGGCACAATAAAACATATATAAGGATAGTTACTCCAACGTTTTTAGGGGTTAAAAATGGGAAAGAGTCTAACTAGTCCTCAATCGATGAATAGTTAACAAAAGTGTACTGCATTCATATAATGCAATGCTATGCAATAATTAAAGGAGACTAAGGGAGATGTGTATTTTCTGATGTGGAAAAGTCTGTAAGACATATTGCTTAGTTAAAGCAAGTTACAGAACAAGATGTACAATATGAAACTATTAAACAGAGTGAATAATACTACCGATTTTATGTGTGTATATATATATAAATAAATATCTATATATATATATACATACACATATGGACATATGATATAAATGCTTGAAAGGGTTTGAAAGGGTTAATACATAATAACTGTTCATCTTAAGACAGCAGAAGCGGGAGATAGCAATTGAGATGTTGTTCTCTGTAATGTTCTATATGCTTACAGGAAAAATGTATTCATATATTACTTGTGTAATTTAAAAATTCTATGAATAAAGACCTAGGTCAACTGCTTCATTTTATTAAAATGAAGAAACTGATATTTGTCTGCCAAATGTCTTGGACAGTGTGGTAAACTCAAAGATACACTTCGTGTGGTTGATTGCTTGTAATTGCTTGTAGCCAGTGCAGTAGCTTTCTTCAGCATGCTCAGTTGAGCTAATTAGGCATTTTAGATGAGGATGCAGTAGCCATAGCCATATCCTCAACATCAGGAGGAGGCAATGAATGTTAAGAAAAGGCCTGCTGAGGCTGGATAGAGATATGCTAGGTAGTGGCTTGAATAAACTTGAGCTTGTCAGTGTCCAGCAGTGATCAGTTCCCCAGAAACACTAAAATGAGGAAGGGATAGATAGCTTCCAGAATGCCCATCAATTTATAGTGAGAAATATAACTGCACGGGCTACTGTAGTTATATCAGCAAGACCATAACATTCTATCGAAGTGGACAGCTAAGGAGAAAGCCAAGTGATAATTAGAAATCCACTTTGTAACTTACATTAGAAATCACTATATAAAATTATTTGCAGTCTTATGATCAATGCATTCTCTCAGAGGAAAGAATCAGAGAGCACTTGGTGAGTGTAGAATCTGAAGGAGAGGATTTATATTAATCAAAATATTTCATGGCATCTGGCTAAATTAATCAGCTGCATCCAGCTCATAATGGAAATCTACTTATTAATGGGAGTGAAATATTTAAGTCTCATTGGCTTATGTTCCTTGGGACTGTCTGGGTGGATGGTAATTCTGTTTATGCCATATACCCTTTTTTCTCTATATTTTGATAATTGTATATTGTATATGTTAATATATTAAATCATATCACCCTTTTTCCGCTCCAGGATTTAATTTGGTTATCTTTGTATCTCTGCTCTGATGCTCTTTGTGTTGTTCTTACAGTTCAATGCTAGTTGCCATCTCTGGGTCTCCGCAATTGGGGTGCTCTTACCCTTCTGATTTCCTCTATCTGGATGATTCCTTTGTCATTCAGATTGTAGCAGCTTAAAGGTCAGCTTGTGAGAACAGCTTTCCTCAGCACCCAATCTAAAAAAGCCACACAATCATCCTATTACTTTATTTTAGTTTGTATGTGATGTTTATTCGCTTGTTAATATCTTATATTTACTGTTTATATGTGCGTGTCTTAATTTTTGGTTGTATTTCCCAGCAGGATATAACCTTCATGAAAGCAGGTCTTTGTCAATCTTTCTCCTGCTCTTTGCTAATCTTTCTCCTGCTCTTTGCTCAGCACCTAGAACAGAACGTGGCACTTGGAAGGTTTTCATGACAACTGTTGAGTGAATAAATCAGGAAGCCATAGCCCTTTTGTAATTTACAAGTTTGTACATTGTATCCTCCAATAAAGACAAAGCTATCTTTTTAAAAATATATCTGGCCAAGAATCTATATATCTTGGTCAGTTCTCAATGGGTGGCAGCTAATTCAGTAAAGGGGAGGCTCTGAGTGGAGGGGAAGAGTGTGTGGTTCAGAAAAGTCACCTGGGTGTCTATTCTGCAGTGAGGGCTTACTCAATAATGGAAGCAGATGCTTCTGAATGCCTACATGCTGCCCAGATCACAGATTACAGTGGACACACTTCAGAAAACTATAGTATTTACTAAACAGGAGAGTTGTTTGACATTATGGTGCCATGAATTTAATGTATTGGGATGAAAGTCCTATAAACCAATGGCGATGGTGGATAAAGTCAGGCCATTGAAGAGCTAAGGCTTCAGTATTCCAAAGGCATTTGTATTTCATCAGTTTTCAGAGCTTTTCTTTAGACTTTGAAAAGGTTGCCACTCCCTTTATCACAAGGCACTCACTTCTTATTGGATAGAGACAAACCTTGAAAGAAATAAAACAGACTACTGTCTAATGGTAAATGAGATTGAATTTTCCAATGTGCCATCTGGGAGAGGAATTGCTGACAAGGAAACATCCATAAGGTAGGAGATGATTACAAACATTGATTTATCTTCCGCACCTTTTGCAATAAGATCACAGGCTGAAAAAGGTCATGTTGATATAATTTGCCTCTAGGAAATGAGAATATGAATAGAAATGATAAAACTATGCAATTGATAACGGGTAGTTTTTCCTCTCTGGTATTAAATCTATTTTTTTGTATTGATTTTTGGAGTATGGAAGTTGTGGCGTGGAGCATAGAATCATTCTTAATTTTAAAGTTACTAAATTTGTGAATATCTGCGAGATAAGTAGAATAAACAAATTCCAAAGAGATAATATGACATATTGGCATTACTGAGGTAGAATGACATATTTTTGGTATTATGCAATAATTAATATCTTTCAGAGATAATGTGCAACAAACATCTTAAAAATCAGATTTTGTTTAGATTATAACAGTGTGGTATATCTTCAGTTAAGATAATATAGGTAGTTGCATAAAAAATATATTTCCTCTCATAACAGTGATCTAGTAAGAGAAAAAGATATTTTGCTTTTAAAAACATATTATGCCTCTGGCATTTTACAGAACAATTATAATAATAAAAATTTAATATGCATTTAGTTTTCTGTGATAGAATTAATGGAATGTTACATTTCTACATATATTTTATTTTCACTCCCTCTTGTAAAAGATTTATAATTCATGAATAAAAATTAACTGCTGGTTTAAACCTGACTTGTGGATTTTTAGGAAAGAAACTAAGGCTTATATATTATGTTTTTTCTACCAGTATTCAGGGAAAATCATTATGGCCATCTATTTAGATACTAAATGCTATTTGCATTTTGAAATTTCATAAAGAACTCTGTCATTTATTTTCCATTTTGAAAAGTCAGTTTTTCTAATGATATATCTGCACTAAAGGAAAAAAGAAGAAAATGCTATGCTTCTATGAGAATGAAGTCAGACAAGTCATTAAACAGAAGAATTTCATCTAAAGATCTTCCTAAGAAACAATTTTTCTCCTGAAATTCACATTTTATCAATTCATATTCTCTTCTCTCCCCTTAAGTTCACTGGCAGAATCCCAAACTAAAACTAAGAGGTATAATTTTGAATCTTTAGAAAGCAATTAACTAGAGATATGCAAGGTGTCAATTAGGCCAAAGGTAACAAAGAAGATATTTAATTAAAACATGACATCCTTTATCCCATTTCCTTTATTGTTGAATAAAGACTAGACACTTGGCTGCTTTTTTCAATTTCTGGGATTTATGAGATATTAAGCAAGAGTCCGTATTAGAAAAGAAGCTTTATTTTCATTTATGTGATACCTACTGTAGTAATATGACTTTTACTATAATTTAGTCCTACTGGTAGCTTATAAGATTTGAAATCTAAGTGCTTTGCATAATCTCCTTCCAAGTGTTTTAATTGACATTCTGCTATGATGAACCCCACACACCATTACCTGGCTAATTGCTTGAGTTACAGTGCTTATACAATGCCATTCTTTGTCCTTGGTCTTTTGGGGTATTAAATAGCAAGGCTGTCCTGAAAGAGGAAGTTACTGCTATTTTTCATGTGATGCATTAACCTGTTGGTAGCTTTTTCAGGGACAGACTCCCTTCTGTTCTTCTCTGGGTGGATCCCAATCCTGATGCTTATCAGAGATATCTTGTTTTCAACTCTCTAGGAGAGTCCTTGACTTCTCAAGGGTCTAACAGAGCCACTGCCACAGGCAGTTTTCCATGAGCTGACTCCCATCATGGAATGGACCCTGGACCAAGCGACAAAATGAGAATGTAATGGTATTTAATTCTTCAGCACTGACTATGATTAGGCAGGATTTCTTGGAAAAAGAATCTTAATACATGAGAAGTAGAAAAGGGGTTAGATCTGGCTCTTCTAGTCTGAATTCATTGTTTTTGCTGTAAGGACACTACTTTCCTCCTGATAAAGGGACTTACCCTAGCCTCAGGCAGCTGTTAGTGACCAAGGCTCAGGGCTCCTTTTTGTGAGCCCAGATCCAAGATGAAGTCTTGAAGCCTGATGCCAAATTATGGAGTTTGAACAAAGCAGGAAAGTGCTAGGGTCACCATGCCAACACACCCCAAAAAACTGCTGTGTAGCCTATAATTCTCTCATGTTTTCTACCTATCTTTGATGTTGATACCAGTCAGTGACAATGGCGTTATGAGTAGTGAAGGGTAATTAGGGGAATTTTCTAGGGCTTTTTGAGAACTAGAGACACGGTAAGAACCAACTCTTGTACCTATAAGCTAGATTGACCCTAAATTGACTATTCTTGGAAATTTCTGATTAAAATATAACAGGGCCTGCTCTTTCCTTGACCCATGATGCTAAATGGCTCTGAAACTAGTTCAGATTTCAACGACAGGAGAAAAATGAATATCTTTTGGAATATGTAATGTCTGTTGACATCTTCGAACTTCTGATTTTTCTGAAGTTTGTTTATAAGATATTTCTGAGCCCTAGAATAAGTTTAGAACTCTCTGGATTGAAAAACAAAGATCTTAAACATTGTGGAAATGAAAGACATACGGGAGTTGGGTAATTGAAACTAGTTTAATAATAAAGCATTTATTTAATGCCATATCTTTAGTAGTTATATTTCATATTTGAGTGCCTGACATGCGAGCATTCAAGTAAACTTATAAAAGGATCGACACAGGCTTTCAACACTGAGAAGCCAGGCTGTCAACAGAAAGTAAGCTGTTAGCAATGAAAATTCCATATCTATCACTGTATCCGAAAAACATCTTTTGCTTCAAAGACAAATTCCTTTTATTTAAAGCCCACAAGCCCACTCATCTGTTAGGTTCTGTATTCTTTTTTTTTTTTTTTTAATTTTTATTGTATTTTAGGCTTTGGGGTACATGTGAAGAACATGCAATATTGTTGCATAGGTTCTGTATTCTGAAGCTTCCTCAGAGCCTCCCCTTTAGGACAACTCTGGTTACTTTTGGATAGACTGGATGGAGCAGGAATGAACTAGCTTTCATTTGTTTTATATAGTAATTCCCTCCCTCCCCCACCATAGGCATTCTGCTTGGTCTCTAAAATGGTGAAGAGGTGAAGAGGTTTGCTTACTTATTTTAATGGATAGATAAATTCTTCATATCAAATAAATAGAAAAGTCTCAGTGAAATTTTACTTCATGGAGAGTTTCTAACATGGAACCAGTTTGACTCCATCATGGGTTTTTGTTAACATGACAAAATTTAATGAAAATGTATTATGGGCCGGGCACGGTGGCTCACGCCTGTAATCCCAGCACTTTGGGAGGCCGAGGCGGGTGGATCACGAGGTCAAGAGATCGAGACCATCCTGGCCAACATGGTGAAACCCCGTTTCTACTAAAAATACAAAAAAAATTAGCTGGGCGTGGTGGCGTGCGCCTGTAGTCCCAGCTACTTGGGAGGCTGAGGCAGGAGAATTGCTTGAACCCGGGAGGCGGAGGTTGCAGTGAGCCAAGGTTGCGCCACTGCACTCCAGCCTGGCGCCTGGTGACAGAGTGAGACTCTGTCTCCAGAAAAAAAAAAAAAAAAAAGAAAATGTATTATGGACATATGCAAGTTTTCAATTCAGGAGTGCAATAACAACTTTGATAGGTTATTAACTGCTTCCAGGACCAGTTTATTAACTGGCAAGTGAACAAATCAATCAACATGTTTGGACCCCATTGCATTATCTTTTTAAAAATTAATGGACTTTATTTTTTAAGCAGTTTTAGGTTTACTAAAAAATTAAACAGAAAGAGCAGAGAGTTCCCATATACCACCCTCCCTCACTCTTCACACCCAGCTCCCCATTGCTTTTTTAATCAGTGGAATATATCAGCTTGCAAAATTTAATTCAGCCTTGTTATCCAGCCACACACCCACAGATGCACACTGTCCCCTTCCCTCACCTCCTTTAGTTCTCTTTTTTCATAAAATAAGAAAACTACTATAGCAGATATACTCACAATCACTGTGAGGGAAATAAAATGGTGAAACTGAGTAGTAATAATTTTGTTCTTACTTTTGCCTAATCCAATCCTTAAACGTTTTTTTAAAGGCTATGGACACATGGAGCTTTGTTGTGCCCAAATTTAGGCTACATTTTTACCTGTTTTCTCACCCATGCAGGTGACTTCACTTTTCTATCAACTAGTCATTGAGTTATTACTTGGTCCTGCCCTAGCTTGATTGCTCTGGGAAGTGGAGTTCCTTCTCCATAACCAACCCCATATAGGGTTGGTTATGGCATACACAAGTCTCGACTGTCACTTGTAATGTTCTGCTTCCTGTCCTACAGCTTTGATTTAAGGCAGGATGAGAGGAGAAGAGGAAGAACTGAAAAAGTGGTGGCGTCCATAGAGGCAAGAAAGTTTCCACATTTGCAGCTGAGCTCTTTTTATGGTATTATATTCTGGACCAAAGCCAAACCCTTTCCATCTGACAGAAAAATGCTGAGAATATCTTACTTTTCTTCATACTTGTTAAATACAAGAAGCATTTAACTTGGTAGAATGTAATTCTATATTCAATGTCCTTAATAAAATTGTAATGGATTCACTTATTTAGACACTTGGGAAGAAACAGCCTTCCACTGCACAATAGAAATTATAATGTTCTTGGTGCATCTATCAGTACGAAGGGATGGGTCTGTCTATCAGAGCTGACTACAATCACTCTGGAATTGCTCTTAAAAAATAAAGTGGGAAATAGAAATCTGTAGTCATTAAGTTTTTCTTTCTTCCTTTTGATGTGGCAATTTGTGAATGAACTCAAGATTTGAGCTCTAAAGACCTACCTGTCTGAGTTTACTAGAAGAACTGGGGCAAGAGGAAATAACTTATCAGAAATTCTCCCTAATTCATCTTCATGGCTGCATAGCATGGAAGGTGCAATGCTAGGCACCTTAAAAAGGAAAATTGGATTGTGTCATGGATGAAGCTCTGAGGAAGGAGATGTAAGTAGTGGCAGCAACTGCCTCTACCCATTTTCCTTCTCCTAATATTCTTGTGTAATATTCTCTTGTCTGAAATAACCTTTCCTTGTCACTCTTTATCAAATACTCCTATTTATTTTCTCTGTAGCACCAAATTATAGTCTGAAATGTTTGTTTACCACATGATATTTATTACTCTCATTGAAAGGTAATCTCTATGAGAGCATATATTTTATCCTGTAACTCCTGAATATAATTTGGTGCTTGACACAGAGTAGGTTTTAATAAACATTTCTTGATTGAATTTAAGGAAGAGTGAAAAGAAGAAAGAGAAGCATGAGTATGAGAAGAAACACAGCATGAAATATTGCTGCAAATAAAAGAATGCGAGAAATTAAAAGTAGCTATTCAAATAGTAAAGGAATGCTATAGACATAATGGCTCATTTTATAATTCTGTAGAATATACAGGGTCAGAGGGGAAGAATGCTTTCTATAAGGTTAAGAAGAAAAGGTCACCAGTTTTGCAGCACAAACAATATATGCATACATATCCATTTGCCTAAAACTATTTCAACAGTATTTATGTTTATATTAGAATTAGCATTTAAGAATGCAACTGGAATACAGTATTAGCATGGGCAATATATTTGAAGGCTCAGAACACTGTGGAAGTGCTATGGTTTGAATGTATCCCCCAAGGTTCATGTGATAAAAGCTTAATTCTCAATGCAACAGTGTTGAGAAGTGACTAGGTAATCACTTGTCAACATTAATGTCGCTATTTTTGGGGTGGTTGTTATAAAAGTGAGTTCAGTCCTCTCTTGAGCTGTCTTGCCTTTCTGTCTTTCTCCATGGGAAGAAGGCCTGGACCAGATTCTGATTCCCTGATATTGGATTTCCCAGCTTCCAGAACTGTGAGAAATATATTTCTTTTCTTTGTAAATTACCCAGTTTGTAACATTCTATTATAGCAACACAAAATGGACTAAAACAGGAAGAATCTTTTGAAAAACTTTTGGGACATAATTAATTTCATCCAGGCAGCTTCTAATAGATAAAGATATTGTGGATGGATGAGGAGTGATTGTGGTAAGAAGAAAGAGAATGTAGAATTCAATATAGGACAGAACAAGGGAGGCAGGATGGGATTTTATAATAAAAGAAATGGAGATAAAGTTAAATGTAAAAAAGACAAAAAAAATTAAATGGAGAAGAAGACATGATAACAAGATTTGCTCTCAGGCCACTACAGGCGTGTTAGGCAGAAAGGGATTTAATATAGGTAACTAGGTGCTTATTTAATCATTGAAGGGGGAAGAAACAAAAGGCAAGGATGGCTGTCACTAGCTGTCAGGTTTGCCTTGAGCCTTCAGAGAATCAGGAGATTGTTACTGCTGTCCATGGCAGGAATTGCAGATACAGTTACCATTAGTCACATCTGCCTGTAAGAACCAAGGCAGGAATTTATGTTGGTGTGCCAGAAGCCATTCTAAAACCATCACAGCATTTGCTGTCTGCTGTCTGCAGAAGAATCAGGGCTTCTATTTTCTTTCTGTCTCTGTCAGTCCATGCAAGTGTCATTCACTGGTAAATACTAAACTGGAACCCTGATGTCCAGAGATTCTGGAAAATTTAGTTCCCAGACTTTGAGGCCCTGAGATCTAGGGGAGCAGATAAAGCAGGATGGGAATAACGTCAAATGCCCGAATGCAATCTCAGTCTGGCACAATTCGAGAATAAGAAAAACTTGTCACTGCTTTAAAATATTTCTTGCTGATTTCATTAGATCTAATCCTCATTTAAAAAATAGTCAATAATTACTGAGGGCACTATGCTAGGAGCTTTTCATGTATTATCTCATTAAGTTTCACAACCTTACAAGACGAAGCTACTATTATTATCTCATTTTAGAAATGAAGAACCAAGACTTAGAGAGGTATAGTATCTTGCTCCAAATCAAACAGTTAAAAAGTGGAAGATTTGAAACTTGATCTCAGGACTAATTTTCTACAAAGTGAATGGCTTTTAGTCCCTATACTATACTAGTTAATAGTTATTAAAATTTATTTATAATCTGTGGCTTTAGCTGCAACATAAAACTTGTCAATCATCTTCCAAATGTGCACTATTAGGTCAGTGTGAACGTCTTACTTCTACTGGGGAAAAAACTAACGAATCTTCAAAGAATGTTCTCCCAATCTTGGGCACCATGTTTATAATGGGAGTGAAGAGTACACCATTAGAAGAAACATAATGCCTCCTACCTTTAGAATAAAACTTTACAGAATGAGCTAAATTTTATGTATTAATAGAGTGGCCACTGTTATAAAATCTTGTCACAGAATCTCAGGGAAGGTACACTCAAGATCATAGCATCTGCAAGAGCCCTTCTAATAGCAAGCATCTCAACAAGAGGTGGCCCAAATTCTGCTTGAACACTTTCAATGGGAGAAGCTTCCAGGGTTATGGGGGCTAATTGATGAGGGTGAGGACCTCAAAGGATGTCTTCTGTCAGGGAAAGGTAAGATGACGTTGTCTGGAGTCTGCTTAGTCAGTTTGATTTCAGTGATAAAAATAATGTTAGGCTAGAGGCTGGAACTCTTGGTGTCAGTTAGCTTTTGTGGCCAAATCTTGCTAAAACTCCATGGCTTACAAAGTATACTTGTGTATCTATGGTAGATTCAAGATGATCGAAATTGACATGCTTCACATTAAGAAATGAGGTCCATGCCCCTTTCATTTGAGTATGGCTGGCTTCTGAGACTGGTTTGACTAAAAATTTAGTGGTAGTGTCACTATGTCACCTGGCCTTAATAAATTAGCAGCTTCCATGTTCCTGGAAAAATATCTTTGGGAGCCCTGAGCTATCATGGAAATTTAAATATCTTGAGATTGGCATGCCAAAGAGATTATGTAATTGAAAGTCCTAACTGAGCCCAAGTATTTTCCATTTCTATCAAGGTATCAGACTTGTAATTAAACCTCTCTAGACCAGCCAGCCCACTAGCTGAACACTCTGACTGACCTGAGTTCATTCCCTATAGAGCAGAGGAATCACCTAGTTGATCCAGACCTGAATTTCTGACCCACAAAACTGTTAGCTAGAATAAAATGGTGGTTTTTAGACCACCAAGTTTGACGTACTTTGCAACACAACAGTAGATAACTGGAACATATCTGTGGGATTGGTGAGGGTTGTCTGATACTGACTGGCCTCAGCTGGTCTTACCTGGGGTCACTCACGTGTCTTCAGGTCAGTTGGAGACTGTGCTCTAGGTCATATTTGGCTAGGACAGCCTGTCTGGGACAGCTCCACTCTGTGTTTTTCTCATCTTCCTCCTGTGACCAGCAAGTTGGGTCATTCATATCCTTTTGATGGCAATGGCAAAAGTGCAAGAGAGCAAGTGGAAACACCCAAGGGCCCTTGAGACCTAATATCCTGTCACTTCTACTTCATTCTATTGGCTGAAGTCACATGGCTAAACTCAGAGTCAAGGGATTGGAGCCATTTCTTTTGTGTGGAGCAGTGCAAAATCCATTTAACAAAGGGTGTGAGTACAGGGAGGGGTAAAAAATTGGGGACAATAATGCAATCTACAACATTTACTTTATTTCAGTTCAGAGAAACATCTGTGGAACACCTATTATTTGCCAAACATTTGCCAAGTACTAGTTTTTGGGAACTCGGAAACAAGAGACTTAACTTTTTGCATGAGAAATGTTGCCAGTCTAAGCATTCTTCAGGATAAATAAAAGGGTTTCCTGTACTTCAGTTTTCTAATTAAGGATCCCAACCTCCTATTTTGACTTTTACTTGTAACCCTTCTGTTAAGATTTACACTTACTTTAGATTTAGCATTTAAGTTATGCTTTATTGTTTTAGTGACTTAAAATTTGGTCAGGAGTCCTTACTTGCTTCACGCATTGTGGGAATTTTGTTTGGCTGGAATTTTATGTTTTTACACAATCATGAAAAATTCTGGTTACAACAAATGACATATCTGCATCAACAGTCACGTTACTACCCACACCTGCTCCACTGTCTTTCGAAGAACTTTATGTTTTCCTCATCTTCAAATTCTTAGGGAGGCTCATCACAGTCAAAGTGTTGCCAGCATTATCATTTAATATCTGTATTTAAATTGGGAAGCAGGAACCCTCACTGCAAAGGAAACATATATGAAGACAATCCATGTCCTTCAATAGGGAAACTGAGCACCTTCCTCATACTGATGAGCTCTGTTCATTACTTTCTGTAGCTCTTTGGCCTCTTGGCAGATATACTGTCTGTAACTTTGTTTGCCTCACACCAATAAGTTCTACTTTCAGAGTCAGACTTCTCATCTCTCTCCTTCCTCATTGCTCTTATTAAGTTCCCATTTCCTGTCTGCAGAAAGTCACTTTCTTCTACTGAAAGACCCAGAGTTGAGCTTCACAAAGAGTCTAACTCAGTTCACTTCTGCAACATCTTTGGTCACTCATTAATCCCCAGGGAGCATGGCACAGTGGGAAGCACATGGGATGACTTTGAGGTCAAGACCTAGATTTTAATCCCAGCCCCCTGTGATTTTGTGCAGGCTACTTAATCTCTCTGTGCCTCAGTTTTATAATCTATTATATGGGCACAGATACATTTATCAGGGAAAAAGAAAGGTTATTTTCTCACATGACCTCACTTGTCTAAGAGAATGTAAGAAATATCTTAGAGTATTAACACTCAGCATTTTGCAAACCTTAATTCTTCTTAAAATGGTGAGAGAATTAAAAGTCACCAATATTTCCCTTCCAGCCTTCTGTCAAATCTGTGATTTTTCTGTTGCCCAAATATGTGGGCCTTGTCGTATTTGAATATTTATGGCAAAAAGGATCCCTAGGGCTGGGGCTAGGTTTTACTTTTCTTTATATTCTATGATCCCACACAGACTTCATAGATGCTCAAATAAATGTTTGTTGAACAAATGAATATTTTATTGAATGTAATTGTGTAAACCAATGAAAATTTAATTATTTTATATCCATACAGAATATTTCTGTGTTTTAGTTTTTGCTAGGGCTGAATTTAGCTGGCTGATATATTGTATCTGTGTTTGATGTCCTCACTCTTGTGGAATAGAGAGTGCCTATGTATGTGTGGGGGTCTGCATTTGGGGACAGAAGGGCCTGTATTTGGGGACATGCAGTGTAATAAGCTGCTTTTCACATTTTCCTCCACTTCCTTTGTTGTGTTTTATCTCTCCTTACTAGACTGTAAACTCTCTGAGGACAGTGACCATGCTTATATTTGTTGTTACCAAATATAATATTTTAGGGCTTGTTAACACTGTCAATGTTCAATATGTAATGGTTAAATGGATGAATATGGTAGCAAAGGCAACTCAAAGGAAAGTTAGCATTTTTTTATTTTTATATGATTTTTGGAAACAAAGCATCCTATCTTTCTCCTTTTTTATCTGCACTGATTTATATTTGTTTCATTCACAGCTCTGTTCCATGGAGCTACCTTTGGATTTATTGTTCTTTAACCTCATCCTTATAAATGCCACATGATTTGTGGAAAAAAGTTTAGACTCTGAAATTAAACAGACCTGGATCTATAACTTACAGGTTGTGTGACTCTGGGCAAGGTACATAACTTCTTGGTGCCTGTTACCTCATCTGTGAAGGTGAACAATAGTGTCACCTACCTGCTGGAGCTGGCTTTGTTTCCCCTTAAGTTAAGGATATTTTCCAACTTTATTTTAGGTTCAGGGGGTATGTGTGCAGATTTTTTTACCTGGTATATTGTGTGATGCTGAGGTTTGAGGTACAAATGATCCCATCCCCAGGTACTGAGCATAGTATCCAATAGCTAGTTGTTCAAAACTTGCCTCCATCCCTCTCTAACCCCTCTAGTGGTCTCCGGTTTTTATTGTTGCCATCTTTATGTCCACGACTACCCAATATTTAGCTTCAACTTATAAGTGAGAACATGTGGTATTTGGTTTTCTGTTCCTACATTAATTTGCATGGGTTAATGGCCTCCACCTGCATCTATGTTACTTCAAAGGACATAATCCCATTCTTTTTATGGCTGCATAGTATTCCATGGTGTATATGTACTACATATTCTTCATCCAGTCCACTGTTGATAGATACCTAGATTGATTCCATGTCTTTGCTATTGTGGATAATGCTGCAATGAACATGCTAGTGCATGTGTCTTTTTGCAAGAACAATTTGTTTTCTTTTGGATATGTACCCAGTAATAGGGTTGCTGGGTCAAATAATAGTTCTGGTTTAAGTTCTTTGGGAAGTCTTCAAACTGCTTTCCACAGTGGCTGAATTAATTTACACTCCCATCAACAGTGTACAAACATTCCCTTTACTCCTCTTCCTCACTGAAATCTGTTACTTGTTGACTTTTTAATAGTAGTCATTTTGACTGGTGTGAAATAGTATCTCATTGTGGTTTTGATTGGCATTTTTCTTTTGATTAGTGATGCTGCACATTTTTTTATGTTGTCTGCTTGCATGTCTTCTTTTGAGAAGTGTCTGCTAATGTCACTTGCCCATTTTTAATGGAATTATTATTATTTTTGCTTGTTGAACTGTTTAAGTTCCTTATAGATTGACTATTAGATCTTTTCAGATGATAGTTTGAGAATATTTTCTTCCATTCTGTAGGTTGTCTGTTTACTCTGTTGAAAGTTTCTTTTGCTGTGCTGAAGCTCTTTAGTTTAATTAGGTCCCACTTGTCAATTTTTCTTTTTGTTGCAGTTGCTTTTTAGGACTTTTTCATATTTTTTTTTTTCCCAAGGCTGTTGTCCAAATGACATTTTCTAGGTTTTTTTTTTTTTTTTTTGTGGGGGGGTGGGGTGGGGATTCTTAGAGTTTGAGGTCTTACATTTAATTCTGTAATCAATCATGAGTTAACTTTAGCATAGAGTGCAAGGTAGGGGTCCAGTTTTATTCTCTTCATATAGCCAGCCAGCTATTGCAGCACAATTCACTGAATAGGGAGTCCTCTGCATTGCTTATATTTGTTGACTTTATTAAAGGTCAGATGGCCGTAGGTGTGTGGCTTTATTTCTGGATACTCTATCCTGTTCTACTGGTCTATGTGTCTGTTTTTGTACCAGTACCATGCTGCTTTGGTTATTGCAGCCTTACAGTATAGTTTGAAACCAGGTAGTGTGATGCCTTTGGCATTGTTCTTTTTGTTTAGAATTGCTTTGGCTATTAGGGTTCTTGTTTTGGTCCCACATGAATTTTATAGTAGTTTTTTTCTAGTTATGTGAAAAGTGGCATTGATAGATTGTTAGGAATAGTGTTAAATATGTAGATCCCTTTGGGCAGTATGACCACTTTGACAATATTGATTCTTCTAATCCATGAGCATGGAATGTTTTTTCATTTATTTGTGTCTTGTCTGATTTCTTTCAGCAGTATTTTGTAGTTCTCATTGTAGTTCTCCAGATCTTTTACTTCCTTGCTTAAATGTATTCATAGGTATTTTTTTTTCATGGCCATTGTAAATGGAATTACATTCTTGATTTGACCCTCAGCCTGAATGATATTGGTGTATAGAAATGCTACTGATTTTTGTACATTGATCTTGTATCCTGAAACTTTGCTGAAGTCATTTATCAGTCACAGGAGCCTTTTGGCAGTGTCTTTAGAGTTTTGTAGAAGTAGAATCATATTTCTGCAAAAAGAGATAGTTTGACTTCTTTTCCTATTTGAATGACATTTATTTCTTTCTCTTGCCTGGTTGCTCTGGCTAGCACTTCCAATACTATGTTAAATAGGAGTGGTGAGAGAGAGCAATCCTTGTCTTGTTCCAGTTCTCAAGGGGAATGGAGAGCTGTTGTGAGACCTGATTAGATTGAGTAATGTAAGGCATCTACTCAGAGTAGGGGCTGTATAAACAGTAGGCCTTTTTACTGTCTCTATTTCCATTCTCTTCACTCTGTTACTATTTATCCTAATTATGCCCTCCTTCTCCTATCGGGAAATGTGCATTTATAACCCTGGCTATCTGTTAGCAGCCACTAGACTGCTGGGAGTTGATGGGGAATAGAATACTCTGAACTATCAAAATTTCACCTCATTAGAAACCCTACATCATATCACTTTGGACACTGCCAAGGGCCTTTTAAGAATAACCACATTTTGCCCCATTAAAATAATACAAGGATAAATGTGAGTTTCTAGAAAAACTCCCCAAATTGCAGAGCAAAGAGGTGGAGAGATAAATGCCATGTGAAGAATCTAAGGATGTGGCATATATTCAAATTTATTATATTTAATTGTTTCTCTCTTCACTTATTAAAATAGATTTTTAAAAATTGCTCTCACAACAGGACCATTCTTCTTAGTAGATTTAAGGACTATTTCACCAGTATTTTTTCTTGAAATAATTGAGTTTGCTGGAATAAACTATTCAGCTCAATATTTTTCATCTCCCTCTAATACAAATGTATTTGATTTCTATAAATCTGAGTGAGATCAGTCAGGAAATTATACACATTTATCTTCCAGAGGGTATATGAGCTATTGAATCATGTTGTATTTATTATAGATCATGTTTGCTATTTGGCAAGATAGTTTGAATTGTTGAGAACAATATATAATACTAAGAAAACAACCAGAAAGACAAATTGAAGTAAAGTGTTCTTTATAATAAATAAGTACATAAAATATTCTGTAGTGATTCAAGCACACATTTACATATAAAATATATTGAAAATATATCATTCTGTATTATGCATTCTGTTCGTTCGTATGGTTCATAAACATATATATTTCTTTTATATAAGTAATATTTATATCACTTAGTCTTTTAATTTGGACCTCATGTAATATGTATATGTTTTCCTATTATATCTTTCTTCCAGCCTCAAATATGTGGATGTTTTCTTGGCTTTGTGCTATTTTAATTATTTTGGCTATTGCTGGTATGAACACAATAGCAAAGACCACACCATATACCAAATTTACGAAGAAATCTGAGGAAAGAGAGATGCCAAAGGGTCTAAAGCCATCCAGTGGCCCACCTCCACAAGAAGAAGAAACCCTCTTCACAGAAATGGCTGAAATGGCAGAACCAATCACCAAACCCTCAGCCTTGGATTCTGTCTTTGGCACTGCCACTCTCTTTCCCTTTGAAAACTTCACTCTTGACACAGCTGATTTCTTTTTGAATTGTTGTGATTGTTGTTCACCTGTACCCGGGCAGAAAGGAGAACCTGGAGAGACTGGAAAGCCAGGTATTTGAAAATATAGGAAGTCATGTTTCTCACTTATACACTGGTAGAGTTGAGAGGTAGGTTGTGGGATGAAATTGCCCCAAGAGTTTCTGCTTTGTCATGCAAATGGAGACATGTCTAGGTGTCACATTGTTACAAATGCAAATGGGTGCTGTGTTGCCCAATGTGGTAATTAATAAATATGAAAATTAAAATTGAATAAGGTAAAAAATTCAGTTCATCAATCACATTAGCCACAGTTCAGGTGCTCAACAGCCACTGTGTTGGGCAGCATAATAGCATTTCCTTCATTGCAGCCCATTCTTCTGGACAGTGCTGGCGAGAGCAAAGTCAGGGATTACCGACCCCAGTGTGGTGTGCTGTGGTTCTTCAAGATGCACAGGTTTATTACCAGCACCATTGTTTCATTAGGTGGCTGATTTAAAAAGAGTAAATGAAGCTTCTGTTGCTTGGTAAGAACGTGTGCTGTCTGATGGATTTTCTGAGTGCTATTTGCAGTTAGGATTAGAAATGAAATGGCTGTGAGGTGGAGAATAAGGCTTAGGATTCTGTTTGCATCTCATTGAATTTCTGAGGCAGTACTGTGTCCTTGCCCAGCGATTTTCTCCATTGAACACCATGGTTATATACGTCAAGATTTCAGATGTCTATAATACATACATAATGAATATACTCTCAGCTTTATTCTAATACATTTCAGCTTTTACAAGTCATATAGAAGAGAATTCAAGGTAAAGTTAAGATCAGATTGTCAATTTCAAATTCACCATTCCCTGAAGAATTTAATTTTATAAACTCAGCAATTATACATCTTCACCAAGCTTTTCATTCTTTTCATCCCATTGTAGGGACCTTTCAGGAAATATGGTTAGTATTTATGTAGAGCCGCATTAAGGAGTAAAGGAGATGGGCTGTAGCTTGGACACCAAGATGTTAGGATTGCTAAAACATTATTGGAAATTTAACGAGACTGATAAAATTATATTTACCAGAAGTCTTAGTATCCTATCTGGTTGGCAAGCTGCTTGGGGGTGAAAATCCCAAGGGCGTGGTCAAGTAGACACAGCTGGTTGCTAAACTATTTGCTAAGGCTGGGAGTTCTGTAACATCAGGGCTTTTGTTTTACCCAGTGGTGGATTTAGCTGGGCTGTTCTCAGAGTTTGTTCTCTCCTCTAAATATATTTGACAAATAATTTCAAGGTGTGCCAAGTTATTACCCTGCCTGGGGAGCTAATATGTCTTAGACTGACTGGTTCTGCCACAGAGCATAGTGCTTAAGAGCTCAGAATGCAGAGGCTATCTTATTCCTACTTAAGGAAGCTCTTCTGCCTTGGGAAATCTTAGTTCATTCTTTGGGTCTTAGCTTAATGCCATTTTCTCAAGGAAGTCTCTGATCTCATCAATTAAGTCCTTTTACCATAACCTACAATAAGACCTTCTCATTTTTCTTTCTGTTATTAACTACAGTGTGACAATTTCTATTTATTCGTGTGGCTATTTATTCAACGTTTATGTTTCATAGACTCTCAGTTTCATGAGAGTAGGGACTGCTGGAATGTTGACGGCTGCATTCCTAACATCTTGCAGGGTGCTTGGCGTATAGAAGGCCTCAGAAATAGTTAATGAATGAATAAGTGAATGAAAGGGAAATCCAAATGTTCTAGGTGTGTTTTTACTTCCAATCTGAAAGTGTGGTCCACATGAGGTTAAGTGTCAGATTATCATTTTGTTCTTGTTTGATATAGTGCTGCTTCCCTGAATCATTTGATCACTGCCATGAATACAGTGACAAGTACTAATGGGCTCAATTTATCTATTCAGGTAGTATAAAATTGCAAATCAGACAAAAATATTGCCCTTAGAACTCTGTGATGGTTTATTCTCACTCAGATTTTATCATTAGGTCATTGACACTTATTGATCGCAATAAAATGCTTTTTTTCCCCCTAAACTAATAAACTTCAAAAGAGGAATTTTATGTTCTGATGTGTTTAAAATCCCATTTCTAGGTCCTAAAGGAGAGGCTGGGAATTTGGGGATCCCAGGGCCACCAGGAGTTGTTGGGCCCCAAGGCCCTAAAGGCTACAAAGGAGAGAAAGGTAGGTAATTCATTCTGCGTCATTTATCAGGAGAGCAACTTGCTAAGTAAATACTGGATTCTTGAAGGTGAATCAGTTTTTAAAAATGTAAATACTTGCTAAAGCACATTATATTTGATATAAACATGTTAACTTCGTAAATAGCCTATTGAGATATTTTAAACTTACTTGGGAACATTGCACACATGCATGCACACACACAGATTGTCACATAGCCTTTCCATCTCTTATTGGCCACCTGGCCGACCTAGTGACTAGCAGCCACAGAGTACAGTCTCTGGGGAAGGCTACAGAGATACCCTTCCTGTACATGTGCATGTGAGCCTACTTCCTTTGGATGCAAATAATTTTGTATTAGATGGAACAAACTAGAGCAGGCAACTCCCTAAATATTCAGTTTAGGTGGATAGTATGCCTATGAAGGAGAATTTAACATATCCCTTGGCTCACTCTGAAATTAGAGGCACTGTCAGTGGTGGAAAGACAATTTAATTAAAACAGAAGTAATCAAGCTTACAATAGTGACATTGGGTCAGTCATTCTCTTTCACTTGGAACTTGAGGGAGTGTTTACTAGCAAAGAAGATTTGTGATTACCTTGTTTACTAGCAAAGAAGATTTGTAATTATGAGTGCCTTTATAGTTCTTTTCTAGCTCAGAAATTCTGTAATTCCATAGGTGTATCCATAAAGATGGCTTTTCTGTCCCAGGAAATCCCTGGTTCTGTAAGTGCTTAAAGGTGCTAATGGAAGGCTATAGATTCACTAGGATATTTAGAAATTCCTCAGTGAATACCAGCAGCCTGTAGAAATACCATCTATCCATCAAGTTAAATGTTTTAGCCTCAGTGTCACATGTCAAAAGACCTAATGCCGTCTATATATCACCCTCCACATGGCTCAGGAACTGCCTAACTCATTTCTGGTAGAACATTCAGTGAAGTAATTACTCAAAAAAGATGCTAAGGGAAGAGAGAGCTACTTCACACTTGTCAGTTACGTGATTTTCATTCTTGGAAACATTTAATTCCTTTGTGCCTGAATTATGTTAGCAGAAAACCTTGTGAAATAAAGATGAGTGATGAACCTCCCCAGTGATTCATACATTTTGGAAGCTAGACTTCTGGAAATAGAAGAAAAAATAGGGAAGTGCAATAAAATAAGTTTCTTAAGAATATACTTTGATGAAGGATCAAAAGTAGAAATTCATTTGGCCAGTCTTTATAAAGTAGCAACTCTACTTTCCTTTCACTTCCAGACTTAGCTTGGACTCTTGGTTAAGATAGAAAGTTAGAAAAAAACTGAGTTGAATGATTGCATTCTAGTTAATCACCACCTGGTCGAGTACATTAGGGGAAGCAATTAAGCTCTTTAAAGGAACTCTAGAACCAATACAGCTCTGTGTGGTGAAGGTTGGTATTTGAGTATTGGCAAAAACTAGGAATAGAATTGGCTCTTCACTTCCATTTAGGGCTGGGTTCCCTCAAAATGCATTCAGTTGTTTTCTTGATGGCCTATGGTTTTATTTCCAAATTTTACATTTTTTGCGGAGTAGCAACTTAGAAAACTCTGCTGAATGACCTACGGTGGGATTTCTCTAGTTGGTCTTGTGAAACTGGGAGGAGTCTATTCTCATGACTTTTAATTTGGCTTAAGATTTATTTTTTTTCCCTGACAAAAATAAAACAAAAGATGTTAGTTATATCATAAACAATATAGACTGCAAATTGATGCCAACCAATGTCATATGTAGTTGTATTTGACTCTGTCCAAATTTTTAAATTTTTTCATACCTCAGTTTCTTTTGTTGATAAAATAATTATAAAAATATCTGCCCTCCTTTTCTTGAAGGGCAGGTGCCATAAACTTTTGTAAATTTAAAATTTTTCATTTGATTAAATGTGTTATGCTATATGAACCTGTGTTACAGAAGAGTGTTAATGTGTTAATGTCAAGTAAAAATTATATTAAATTAAAGATTGGGTTAATTTAAAAAAGAAGGTAAGAGCTTTGAACAATATCTGTGCAAAGTAAATGTCTAATAAAAGTGAGTTATTATTAATACTATTATTATTGTTACAATCATTTACAGTTGAAGTCAATTCAGTGCGACTGAACTGTAATAGGATGGGCCCAATATAAAAACATATTTTATGGTAATATGACAACTATCCGAAAACCCAGATATTTTCCATTTTTTTCAACTATGAATTCCTACATTTCTATACTTTGTCCAAAATGTATATAAAAATATTCCAACACAAAATGAAAATTGGCTTTTTCTTGATGCTTTATATAAAGAACATTTTTTTCCTGAAGTTTTTTTTTTGGTTATCATTAGTTTCAGCAGGATGTAGTGCCCTGTGTGCCCTGTGTTTAAACTTGTAGGGAGCATGACATTATTTCTCAGGCATTGTGGCCATATAAAGAAGATATTCTAACTGTTATTCAAAATTCATATTGGGAAAAACATAAATACATATATACATAATACAAGCAGAAAGTCATGAGTTTTATGAGAGGTTTAAAGAGCCATGGAAATGCTGAGGGCAAAGTTGAATTCTGTTTGAAGGGATCACTGCCTCCAGATCGCTTTTAAATAGTTTACCATCAGTTGAAATTAATTATTCCTAATGACCTTCAATACATTCTTTCTTTCTTTTTTTTTTTTAAAGACAGAGTCTCACTCTGTCGCCCAGGCTGTAGTGCAGTGGCATGATCTTGGCTCACCGCAACCTCCAGCTCCCAAGTTCAAATGATTCTTATGCCTCAGCCTCCCGAGTAGCTGGGATTACAGGTGCACGCCACCACACCCTGCTAATTTTTTGTATTTTTAGTAGAAACGGGGTTTCATCATGTTGGCCAGGCTGGTCTTGAACTCCTGACCTCAGGTGATCTGCCCGCTTCAGCCTCTCACAGTTGGGATTAGAGGCATGAGCCCATGCACCCGGCCTACATTCTTTTTCCGCACTATTTTACCTTTAACCCATTTTGGCTAAGGAAAACACTGGAATGTGACATGATTGTGAGAAGAATATTAAATATATCATAAATGATGTGGTTGATAAGTTAATCTTGGTATCATTTTAGGGCTCAAAGGAGAACGTGGGGACCAAGGAATTCCAGGATACCCAGGAAAACCTGGAACACAAGGTAGAGCATGAAATATATCTACTGTGAACAGTCATATGTGCAATATGGCCCTTCATTATCTCCTGTTTGTATTTAAAATTATCAGAGAGGTAAGCTGAAAATACAACTTACTGTTATCCTTCTAAGAATTCAGTGTACTGACTTGATGAAGGAGCACGGGTCTAGGAATTTGGCGACCAGGTAATAGTATCTGTGCTCTGCTTCTTTCTCTAGTTGCCAATGGAAAATAAAAATCCCTGACTCGTTCTGGGTCTGTTTCCTTGCCAATAAGAATTTAGGCTTGAATGGACAATGTGGGGATTTAGGAGAATACCTGGGTTAGGACAAAATGCAAAGGGTGATGGAATACAATGAACAACTACAGTCCTAATATTCTTTATTATCTTAAAAGTGAAAAACAAAAAGAACTAGATATATGTCATCTGAATATAAGCTACTGTTTCTTGGAAGCATTAACGATTCCCCTTCTAAGAGCATGATGTGATGTAAAACGTCCATTGTCGGAGCCTCCAAGGCACAGGTATTACTGACGCAAGAACCAGGTTTCCAGGTCCTAATTGGTAGTTTTGTTTCTACTGTTTTGAGCTCTGTGGTAATAGCATGCTGTTTATAGCCTATGTGATCCTTAAACATTATTTTAATTTTCCATTTCAGGTGAACTTGGCCCTAAGGGAGATAAAGGAAACATTGGTTTGGCAGGAGTGAAAGGACAAAAAGGCTCCAAGGGAGACACATGTGGGAATTGGACCAAAGGAGAAAAAGGAGACCAAGGGGCTTTGGGCTCACCAGGCCTGCACGGAGGGCCTGGTGCCAAGGGAGAGAAGGGGGAGATGGGGGAAAAAGGCTACTGTGGAGATTCTGGGGAGAGGGGCGGAAAAGGACAGAAAGGTGAGGCAGGTATAAAAGGAGAAAAAGGTAGCAAAGGGGACAGTGGAATAGAAGGCAAAAGTGGTCACAGTGGTCTGCCTGGGGCCAAAGGTGAACCAGGGGTTAAAGGAGAAAAGGGAGAGTTAGGTCCTCCTGGTCTCCTGGGACCTACTGGGCCAAAAGGTAACACTGGCAGTAAAGGGGTCCGAGGCCCCATTGGGAAGAAGGGCTCTCGGGGCTTTAAAGGCTCCAAGGGTGAGGTGGCTAGAGTGCCCCAGTCAGCTTTCAGCGCTGCTTTGTCAAAGCCTTTCCCTCCTCCGAACAACCCCATCAAATTTGACAAGGTTCTCTATAATGACCAAGGGAGTTATAGTCCTGCCACTGGGAAGTTTAACTGCTCTATTCCTGGGGCATATGTTTTTTCCTACCATGTTACCGTGAGGGTCCGACCTGCTCGAATCAGTCTGGTGGCCCAGAATAAGAAGCAGTTCAAGTCCAGAGAAACTCTGTATGGTCAGGAAATAGACCAGGCATCTCTCCTCATTATCTTGAAATTAAGTGCAGGAGACCAAGTCTGGCTTGAAGTGTCAAAAGATTGGAATGGGGTGTATGTCAGTGCTGAGGATGACAGCATTTTTACTGGGTTCCTTTTGTACCCAGAGGAAACTTCTGGAATTTCACCATAAGTTTGTGTCTTGAATCCTGTAGTTTAGATTTAGTGGAATAAGTCAGTTAACATAGACTAGTGCTATTAAAAAATAACTTCAATTTTTTCAAGACTATAAAAATAATACAGAAAATTTTTTTTAAATGTCACTTAGAGTCAATTGTTATTTCTATTTTAAGGCACCTCCTTTAAAAATATTTATATGCATTTCAGAACATATGTCTATTAACTGTGTAGCTAGGCTTTAAAATTTAGCATTATAATATTAGCATTATTCATGCCATTTAAGTATAATAATAATATTTGTATATAAAATATGAATGAGATTTATAGTTAATAAATGTGTTCTTACTAAATATCTTCTATATCTCAGATAAATGTATGCCACTTTTTGTGTAAATTGCATAGTGTGACAGCAAGTTTTTGACTCTCTTGGATGGTTTGCCTTCTGACAAAATGGAACTCTTCTCATGTTAGTTTAATTCATGGAGATGACACAGAAAGAATGGCAAAGACTAGCTAAAGGATATTTAAAATTTATCAGTGTGTAAAGGTTTGCTCACAAAACTTGTATTATATGGACTTGTGTGTTGGGTAAAATGTAAGAAAAAGTTGATAATCATAGTGAAGATGAAATCATTAATCAAATTATTGTGCTTAGAAGAACTGAATGTCCCCAAAAGAATCAAGAATAAAATGAAATCATTATTGATTTGAATTTTTGCCTTTTCTTCATGATAGAACATTTAATTAGGATAAATTCTTTGGCATCATTATTATCATCTCTGTAATAATTAATTCTAGTTATTCAGTGATAACATTGCTGCAGCAGGTGGGGATTTGGGAGTTAATTTGCAATGCAAATGTATAATAATTGTGAATATTTTTTGATAATTCAGTGGTTTCATTTTAGTTGTTTCTTTTCTTTTTTTTGAGACATGATCTTGCTCTGTCACCCAAGCTAGAGTGCAGTCGAGTGATTCTCGCTCACTGCATCCTCAACTTCCTATGTCCAAGCATTCCTCCCACCTTAGCCTCTCAAGTACCTGGGACCACAGGCCTTTGTCACCATGCTTGGCTAATTTATTATTTTATTTTTATATAGATGGAATCTCCCTATGTTACCGAGGCTGGTCTTAAACTCCTGGGCTCAAGCAATCCTTCTGCCTTGTTCTCCCTAAGTGTTGGGATTATAGGTGTGAGCCACTGCACCTGGCTTGGTTTCATTTTTTAAAAAGCAAATTTATTGAATCCAAATTGAATTTGGTTCCATGAAGGCATAGTTATGCAGATTTGCAAATCTTGGTGCCTCAAGACAGAGAGTGGGTGATAGAAAACTTTCTGGTCTTTGCCTACTCTGTTGCACTGCCTACTTTGGCAAACACCATTCACTTTTGAGGCTCTCACTCATATATATATACACACACACACATGTATATACACATATACATATGTATACATATAAATATATACATATACGTATCACATATATAATGTATATGATGCCATGTGTATGATATATATGTATGATATGTAATATATGTATATATGTATGTATGATACATATAGGTATATGATATATGTATGTATGATACACAGGTGTATATTTATACATGCATGCGTGTATATTTATACATGCATGCATGTATAAATGTACTCATATATACATACATACACATATATACATATATCATGTATCACACACACATATACATGTATGTATATATATGAGTACATATGTATGTATATTTGAGTATAAATATATACATGTGATACATACATATACATATATATGTATATATGAGTGAGAGCCTCAAAAGTGAATGATGTTTATATATATATGTTTCTCAAATTATATTCAGAGGAAAAGCATTTCTGGAAGTTGTTATGAAGTATTGGAAAAGAGTGGTTTCTGCATCAAACAAATATTGGAAGTACTATATTCTGTCTTCCTGCTGAAGATTTATAAAGCACATTAGTGTAGTCTCAGATGTTCCCACAAAAAATGTTTGTTTAATTTTGTTTATCCAATGATCTGTTTATTTTGGATCTAGAACTGATCAAGTAATATACTGTGAAGGGGCATTTTGTAGTATATCCATTTTGGAAATGTTGCATTAGTTTCTCATTTAAGGATCCAGCGGGGATAAAGTTAACTCCTGACATTTCTCCCTTTCTTCAGCAGTTCTTCCTTGTTTAGAATGAAATATTGCTTTAGTTGTGGCTGTGCTTATTTGTCAGAGGGAGAATAAAATAATTTGCAAGTGATTTAAAAAGTGATGCTTGAGAGAGATCCAAGATGGCCGATTAACGACAGCTCAGTGTTGTAGCTCCCAGTGAAAGCACAGAGAGCGAGTGGACGCCGCACTTTCAGACGAATTCTTGTTGCCCACAGACTAGGAGATTCCCGGCGGAGGAGCCACACGGGTCGCCAGCGCGACTTTTTTGGCCGGCGCGGCTATTTTGCCGGCGCCCCAGCACGGCCCTTCTCGGCACGGAGTATACGGGACGACTCCGGCTCGGCTGGTCCCGTCCCCACAAGGAGAACAGCAATTGGAAGC
>CAUYLG010031646.1:0-44336 GCA_963573385.1 Cacajao melanocephalus | reverse complement strand
CCTATTTCTCCACATTCTCTCCAGCTTCTGTTGTTTCCTGACTTTATAATGATCGCCATTCTAACTGGCATGAGATGGTATCTCGTGGTTTTAATTTGCATTTCAACCAGTGATGATGAGCATTTTTTCATATGTTTGTTGGCTGCACAAATGACTTCTTTTGAGAAGTGTCTCTTCATATCCTTCACCCACTTTGTGATGGGTTTGTTGGTTGCTTTCTTGTTAATTTGTTTAAGTTCCTTATAGATTCTGGATATTAGTTGTTTGTCAGATGGATAGATTGCAAAAATTTCTTCCCATTCTGTAGGTTGCCTGTTCACTCTGATGATAGTTTCTTTTGCTGTGTAGAAGCTCTTTAGTTTAATTAGACCCCATTTGTCAATTTTGGCTTTTGTTGCCATTGCTTTTGGTGTTTTAGACATGCAGTCTTTGCCCATGCCTATGTCCTGAATGGTATTGCCTAGGTTTTCTTCCAGGGATTTTATGGTTTTAGGTCTTATGTTTAATTCTTTAATCCATTTTGAGTTAATTTTATATAAGGTGTAAGGAAGGGATCCAGTTTCAGTTTTCCATATATGGCTGGCCAGTTTTCCCAGCACCATTTGTTAAACAGAGAATCATTTCCCCACTACTTGTTTTTTTTCTGGTTTGTCAAAAATCAGATGGTTGTAGATGTGTGGTGTTATTTCTGAGGCCTCTGTTCTGTTCCACTGGTCTATATATCTGTTTTGGTACCAGTACCATGCTGTTTTAGTTACTGTAGCCTTGTAGTGTAGTTTGAAGTCAGGTAGCTTGGTGCCTCCAGCTTTGTTCCTTTTGCTTAGGATTGTCTGGGCTATATGGGCTCTTTTTTTGGTTCCATATGAAATTTAAAGTTTTTTTTTTTTTCCCCCTAATTCTGTGAAGATAGTCAATGGTAGCTTGATGGGGATAACATTGAATCTATAAATTACTTTGAGCAGTATGAACATTTTCACAATATTGATTCTTCCTATCCATGAGCATGGAATGTTTTTCCATTTGTTTGTGTCCTCTCTTATTTCCGTGAACAGTGGTTTGTAGTTCTCCTTGAAGAGGTCCTTCACATCCCTTATAAGTTGTATTCCTAGGTATTTTATTCTCTTTGTGACAATTGTGAATGGGAGTTCACTCATGATTTGGCTCTCTGCTTGTCTATTATTGGTATATAGGAATACTTCTGATTTTTGCACATTGATTTTGTATCCTGAGACTTTGCTGAAGTTGCTTATCAGTTTCAGGAGATTTTGGGCTGAGACAATGGGGTTTTCTAAATATACAATCATGTCATCTGCAAATAGAAACAATTTGATTTCCTCTCTTCCTATTTGAATACCCTTTATTTCTTTCTCTTACCTGGTTTCCCTGGCCAGAATTTCCATTACTATGTTGAATAGGAGTGGTGAGAGAGGGCATCCTTGTCTTGTGCCAGTTTCAAAGGGAATGATTCTAGCTTTTCCCCATTTGTATGATATTGGCTGTGGGTTTATCATAAATAGCTCTTATTATTTTGAGATATATTCCATCAATACCTAGTTTATTGAGTTTTTTTTTTTTTTTTTTTTTTTTTAGCATGAAGGGGTGTTTAATGTTTTGAAGGCCTTTTCTGCATCTCAAGATAATTGTGTGGCTTTTGCCATTCGTTCTGTGTGGATTACGTTGATTGATTTGTGTATGTTGAACTAGCCTCACATCCCAGGGATGAAGCCAACTTGGTCATGGTGGATAAGCTTTTTGATGTGTTGCTGGATTCTGTTTTCCAGTATTTTATTGAAGATTTTTGCATTAAGGTTCATCAGGGATATTGGCCTGAAATTTTCTTTTTTTGTTGTGTCTCTTCTAGGTTTTGGTATCAGGATGATGCTGGCCTCATAAAATGAGTTAGGGAGGAGTCTGTCTTTTTCTGTTGTTTGGATTGGTTTCAGAAGAAATGGCATTAGCTCCTCTTTTTACCTCTGGTAGAATTTCACTGTGAATCCATCTGGTCCTGGGCTTTTTTTGGTTGGTGAGCTATTCATTTCTGCCTAAATTTCAGAACTTGTTATTGGTTTACTCAGGTATTTGACTTCCTCCTGGTTTAGTCTTGGGAGAGTATATGTGTCCAGGAATTTATTCATTTCCTCTAAATTTTCTGGTTTATTTGCATAGAAGTTTTTATAGTATTCTCTGATGGTACTTTGTATTTCTGTGGGATTGGTGGTGATATATCCCTTTATCAATTTTTATTGTGTCTCTTTGATTATTCTCCCTTCTTATTAGTCTGGCTAGTGGTCTATTTTGTTGATTTTTTCAAAAAACCAGCTCCTGGATTCATTGATTTTTTTAAAGGGTTTTTCGTGTCTCTGTCTCCTTCAGTTCTGCTCTGATCTCAGTCATTTCTAGTCTTCTGCTAGCTTTTGAATTTGTTTTCTCTTGCTCCTCTCGCTCTTTTAATTGTGATGTTAGGATATTGATTTTAGATCTTTCCTGCCTTCTTCTGTGGGCATTTAGTGCTATAAATTTCCCTCCAAACAGTACTTTAGCTGTGTCCCAGAGATTCTTGTACATGGTATCTTTGTTCTCATTGGTTTCAAAGAACTTATTTATTTCTGCCTTAATTTCTTCATTTACCCAGTAGTCATTCAGGAGCAGGTTGTTCAGTTTCTATGAGTTTTGAGTGAGTTTTTAAATCCTGAGTTCTAATTTGATTGCACTGTGGTCTGAAAGACTGTTTGTTATGATTTCTATTCTTTTGCACTTGCTGAGGAGTGTTTTACTTCCAATTATTGGTCAAATATAGAATAAGTGAGATGTGGTGCTGAGAAGAATGTATATTCTGTTGATTTGGGGTGGAGAGTTCTTCAGATGTCTATTAGGACCGCTTGGTCCAGAGCTGAATCTAAGTCCTGAATATTCTTGTTAATTTTCTGTCTCATTGATCTGTCTAATATTGACAGTGGGGTGTTAAAGTATCCCACTGTTATTGTGTGGGAGTCTATGTCTCTCTGTAGGTCTCTAAGAACTTGCTTTATGAATCTGGGTACTGCTGTATTTGGTGCATATATATTTAGGATGGTTAACTCTTCTTGTTGCATTCAGCTCCTTAACATTTTGTAAAGCTCTTCTTTGACTTATTTGATCTTTATTGTTTTAAAGTCTGTATGATCAGAGACTAGGATTGTGATCCCTGCTTTTTTTTTTCTTTCTTTTTTTTTTTTTTTTTGCTTTCCATTTGCTTGGTAAATATTTCTCCATCCTTTATTTTGAGCCTATATGTGTCTTTGCACATGAGTGGGTCTTCTGAATACAGCACGTCAGTCAGCCTTGACTCTATCCAATTTGTCAGTCTGTGTCTTTTAATTGGGGCATTTAGCCCATTTACATTTAAGGTTAATATTGTTATGTGTAAATCTGATCTTGTCATTATGATGCTGGCTGGTTATTTTGCCAGTTAGTTGATGCAGTTTCTTCAGTTGATGGTCTTTACAATTTGGTGTGTTTTTGCGGTGGCTGGTACTGATTTTTCCTTTCCATATTTAGTGCTTCCTTCAGGAGCTCTTGTAAGGCAGGCCTGGTGACAAAATAGCTCAGTGACAAAATAGCTCAGCATTTTCTTGTCTGTAAAGAATTTTATTTTTCCTTCACTTATGTATCTTAGTTTGGCTGAATATGAAATTCTGGGTTGAAAATTCTTTTAATAATGTTGAATATTCACCCCCACTCTTTTCTGGCTTGTTAGGTTTCTGCAGAGATCTGCGGTTAGTCTAATGGACTTCTTTTTGTGGGTAACTCAACCTTTCTCTCTGGCTGCCCTTAATATTTTTTTTCTTCATTTCAACCTTGGTGAATTTGATGATTATGTGTCTTGGGATTGCTCTTCTTGAGGAGTATCTTTGTGGTGTTCTCTGTATTTCCTGAATTTGAATGTTTGCCTGTCTGGCTAGGTTGATGAAGTTCTCCTGGATAATATCCTGGAGAGTGTTTTCCATCTTGGTTCCATTCTCCCTGTCACTTTCAGGTACACCAATCAAATGTAGGTTTGGTCTTTGCACACAGTCCCATATTTCTTGGATGTTTTATTTGTTCCTTTTAATTATTTTTTCTCTGATCTTGTCTTTATGCTTTATTTCATTAGGTTGATCTTCAGTCTCTGATATCCTTTCTTATACTTGATCGATTTGGCTATTAATACTTGTGTATGCTTCATGAAGATTTGTGCTGTGTTTTTCAGTTCTGTCAGCTCATTTATTTTCTTCTCTAAACTGGTTTTTCTAGTTAGAAATTCCTCTAACCATTTTTCAAGGTTCTTAACTTCCTTGCATTGGGTTAGAGCATGCTCCTTTAGCTCTGAAGAACTTGTTATTACCCACCTTCTGAAGCCTACTTCTGTCAATTCGTCAAACTCATTCCTTGTCGAGTTTTGTTCCCTTGCTGGCGAGGAGTTGTGATCCCTTGGAGGAGAAGAGACATTCTGGTTTTTGGAATTTTCAGCCTTTTTGCACTGGTTTTTCCTCATCTTCATAAAGTTATCTACCTTTGGTCTTTGATGTTGGTGACCTTAGGATGGGGTTTCTGTGTGGATGTCATTTTTGTTGATGTTGATGCTATTCCTTTTTGTTTGTTAGTTTTCCTTCTAACAGTCAGGCCCTTCTGCATTGATCTCACTGGGAGCTGCAGACCAGAGCTGTTCCTATTTGGCCATCTTTGCCAGCCACTATTTTATGCAGTTTTTTTTTGTGTGTGGCAAATTTGACTCCATTAAAGTGATTTATCACAATGTTGACTTTGTGTGTGTGCACTGTATCTGTGTATGCAAAAATCTTGAAACTTCCTCAGTTGAAGAGATACCCTTTTTGTATGTCTGCATTTGTGAAAGATACAATTTTTTAAGATCTTAGCCTTTTGGGTGACTGCATATGTCGGAGTGACCTACAGTGGTTTTTGATCAATTTCATCAAAAGACAGGTTGTTGATCATGGTATGATCACATTTACAAAGCTGGGTGTACCCAATTGCCAACCAGAATAGTAGGCATTTATATATTTCCCTTGTGACTTATATTTCTTTATGAATACAATTCATCTGTTTATAACTGTTATACCCATGTGATATTCATTGGTAAACCTGAGTGTTTAAACTTACAAAAATATGCATACTATTGCCTACTTGATTGTGTAAAGTGGCCCTTGAAGTGTTCTGTTGTGTTTTTATTTTTCTCAAATAAATCCTCCTTTAAAAATGTAGGTAAATATATTTTAAAGTATTTTAAATTATTTTTTTCCAGAATTATATTTTTGGGAGTTTGATCTTTTGGGATTTCAACAGAGTTGTGCAACCTTCACCACAATTTTTACTTTAGAATATTTTCATCACTGCAAATGGAAGCACCATTCTCACTTGTGGTTATTCCCCATTCCTCTTCAATCTCCCCTTCCTGATCTCTCCCCACTACCAGCTGTAGGTCATGACAATTGCTAATCTACTGTTTGTCTCTTTAGATTTACCTGTTTTGGACATTCCATATAAATATGTATATGTGGTCTTTTCATCCATGTTGTAGCATATATGGTCAGTACTTCATTCCTTTTTGGAATTGTTTCCATTTGGCTTGTTTTCATTTTTGGCTATTGTGAATAATGACGCTTGTTTCCATTTTTGGCTCTTGTGAATAATGACACTTGAACTTTACTACATAAACTTTCTTATGGATATATGTTATCTTTTGAGTATGTACCTAGGAATGGAACCACTGGGCCATATGGTAAGTCTATTGAACACTTTGAGGTACTGCCACAGTTTTCCTATGTGGGTGTGCCAATTTGTATTCTCACCAGCGGTGTATGAAAGTGTTCCAGTTTCTCCAAATCTTAGCCAAGTTTTGCTGTTATTGTTCTCATTTAAGCCATCCTCATGGGTGTCAGGTGGCATCTCATTGTGATTTTGACTTGCATTTCCCTAATGACCAATGATGTTGAACATCTTTTAATGTGTTTGTTGGTCATTTTTACATCTTCTTTGGACTTTCATACTAGTTTCAAAGTCAGTTTGAGTTAGATTCTTTTGTCACTTGCATCATGGATTCCTATCTAATTCAGGCATCATGTTTCAGCTCTGGGAAGAATTTTAGTGCTATCTCTCTCAGTTATCCTTAAATAAATTTTAAATATAACATTTATACAGAGAAGTATACAAGCTATAAGTTGATTGCTTATTATATTTTCACAGGAACAAACCTTGTAAACATTGCTCAGATCAAGAAACAGAACATACAAGCATTTTTTTGGAATCTCCCTCATACTTCTTGTCACTCTCCTGCTAAATTATTAACATCATAGATTAGTTTTGCCGTTTTTAAACTTTGTGTAATTGGAAGCATACACTGTGTACTCTTTTGCATTGGCTTCTTTCATTCAGCACTATGTTTATGACATTCATCCAGGCTGCTGTGTTCAGCAATAGTTTGTGCTTTTATACTATTGTGATGTAGTAATCCAATGAATGAATATTCCACAATTTATCCATTCTATTGTTTCCAGTTTTTAAATATTACAAATAATACTGCTATGGACATTTGCATACATGTGTTTGAAGTACTTCCAATATCATGTAGATTTTCAGCAGCATCTGCTAGAAGCTTTATTGTTAACCTTTCACATTTAGATCTACAATTCTCCTGAAGCTTTGTATATCTTTAGTAGATTTATTGCTAGCTATTGTTGGTTATTGGTTCTACTATAAGCTCTCAAGAGGATTTACTTTTGTGACTAGCAGGCAGTTAGGATGAGAAGGTTTACCTTATTTTAGTTTGAAATTGATCTAAATCTGAGCCAACTTTATTATTTTTGAGGGTCTGATGTCTCCTGTTACCTTTATTCCTGGGGTATTGCCCTTCAGAAATCCCAAATGAAAGCCTGAGTGTTTGTTAGGAGCCCTCCTCTTTGATAGGTCCTGAAAAAATTCAGATTTTACTCTGCAGCCCCTGAGACTGCTGAAAGCCCTGCTCAGCTCCTCTGCCTGCTAGCCATGAATTTCTGCTTAGTGGCTCACATGCTGCCTAGGCATCAGCAAATATGTCAGGGGAGTGTAACATCAGGCTCACTTCTCAGCACTTCTATCTCTCTAGGATCTTAGACCCTTAAGTCTTGGCTGCCTTGGTAGTGCTCCTTCAAACAATTAAAAAAAAACTTTTACATAGCTTTTCTAGGTGTTATAAGCAGGAAGGTTAGTCTGATACTACTTTGTCTGAAGTGGAGGTAGGTAGTGGAATGCTGTTAAATGTATAACAATTGTCTCTGGGCAGGGATGAGGGGCACTGAGGGGCTTTAATTTATAGCATTTGCTGATTAATTGTGGAAATCCTCTCACCATGAACGATTTTGAGCAGCCAATGTGACATCATTGAACACAGAATTGAGAAAAGAAATGCATAATTGGTTCTTGTGAGCTGAGACATGCTCCAACACATCATTGAGTTGAAGCCCATTCCATTTGGCTTGGTTCTATCCTTCCAGTGAAAGTGAAGGGAGCTGTTTATTCTGTACCATCAATATCTCCATATCTAGGTATTGAGGGCCATACCCTCTGCCTGGGTGTTTGGATAGTGGGGCAGTTTATCAGTAGATGGGGTCATGGGAGAGGTAGACCTCTGTGTCTGGGATTTAAGTTGGAAGTGAAAGAAGAGTCATATGGATTTAGAAGTGGGAGGGAACAAGAAGCATGAGGAATTCTGGAGTGGACATCAAAATAAGTCAGAAACCCTAGAAGTAGTTACAAGAAATATTAAACAAGGGATACAACTTTTACCTGTCAAATTGGAAAAGAATTTCAAAAATATTGAGTATAAAATTTCATAAAGAAGACTGTAGATATCTTTAAACTGTCAAACACCGTTGTAGGGAGGAAAATTGTGCTTTCATAACTAAATTCTAAAAAGGGAATGAAATACAAAGAAAAAAGAAAGTGTAAAGATATGATCCCACTTAAAAATGAAGAAAGGGGAATGGTGGAATAAATTTGTAGTGATTAAAAGTGATGTTTTTGAAGAATTTTAAAGATGTTAATGTTGATGTAAAATTTAAAAAACAGCTTTTACATTTAATTAAATTTTCTAAAAATAGAAATGCATATTTATAGTGAAAGGAAAGAAAATAGATTTTTTAAAAGTACCATTATCCTTGGTAGTAAGATTATGAGTAATTTTTGTTGTCTTTTTACTTTTTTGTATGTTGTTAGTTTTCTAAATGAGCTTGTGTTGCTTTTATGTTCTCAAAATAAAGCCAGTAACTATGACAGTGGGAAAAACTTAATAATACATTCTTAGTAGGAAAAGGATATTTTGTGCTTGAGATTAATAATTTAACTAGGAGAATATCATGCATATCAAATGCTAATCTGTTTGCAAATATGCTGGTTATATTTTTTTCTGTCTCCAAGTCTGAATTGTCTTCTGGTGCTGATATGGTTTGACTGTGTCCCCACCCAAATCTCATTTTGAATTACACTCCCATAATTCCCATGTGTTGTGGAAGGGACCTAGTAAGAGATAATTTGAATCATGGGGGTGGTTTCTCCCATACTGTTCTCATGGTAGTGAATAAGTTTCATGAGATTGGATGGTTTTATCAGGGGTTTCTGCTTTTGCATCTTACTCATTTTCTCTTGCTGCCACCCTGTAAGAAGTGCCTTTCATCTCCCACCATGATTCTGAGGCCTCCCCAGCCATGTGGAACTGTAAGTCCAATTAAACCTCTTTTTCTTCCCAATCTTGGGTATGTCTTTATCAGAAGTGTGAACATGAACTAATGCAGGTGTCATATCAAATTTAACAAATAAATGTTAGATACTGAACAGAAAGGAAAGAAAGGCAGTTCATGGGTTTAGAGAACAAGCAAAAAGGCATTTAACAACTAAGTTATTATAAACTTTATCACTTTAATAGATGTTTGAACTTCCTCAAGTTTCCATAGAACTGTGACACCTGGTTCTGCAGAAATCTACCTTCTGGTCTTGCACTAACTCTCATGGGCCCTGAGCAATCAAGATTTTTGAAAAGACAGACAACCTGGTGTGTATTCTGGAGGGAGTATGTCTGTGTTTCTCTAGGCTCTGTGCAGACTTGCCAGACTTCATTTTCCCCATTTTCTAGTTATGTTTCCTCCCAAGCGGTTGTAAGGTACAAATCACTTAAATTTCCAGAGACTTCTTTAACTGATCAGCTAGTTTCTTGTTTGCTAAGTTACATTCTGATCTTCTCTTCAGGATTCTGAGGAATTAAAAGCAAATATGTCAAGGCAAAAATCAGTGAAACTTACTGATTTTGTTTTCCCTTAGCACCAAGAAAAGGGCTTTGGATTTAGAGATGTAAAATAAATGTGAGGTGATTTTTTTTGGTATTAAATGGTTGCTATTAAAACAAAAATAAATGTTTTTGGTACATATGCACACACACACATATATATACCTGTATGTATATACATTTTGTTCTTTTTCTAATTGAGCTTGTGTTACCTTTATGTTCTTTAAAAAAAGCCAGTAAACATGACAGTGGGAAAAAAATTAATCCTTATGTAGATAAGGAGTACTTTGTGCTTGAAATTAATAATCAGATTAATTTAACTAGAATCTCATTCAAATTATCTCATTCAAATATATGTATACAGCCCTTTTCTTGGAGCTAAGGGAAAACAAAATCAGTAAGTTTCACTGATCTTTGCCTTGACATATTTGCTTTTAATTCCTCAGAATCCTAAAGAGAAGATCAGAATGTAACTTAGCAAACAAGAAACTTGCTGATCAGTTAAAGAAGTCTCTGGAAATTTAAGTGATTTCTACCCTGCAACCACTTGGGAGGAAACATAACTAGCAAATGGGGAAAATGAAGTCTAGCAAGTCTGCACAGAGCCTGGAGAAACACAGACATACTCCCTCCAGAATACACACCAGGTTGTCTGTCTTTTCAAAAATCTTGATTGCTCAGGGCCCATGAGAGTTAGCGTAAGACCAGAAGGTAGCTTTCTGCAGGACCAGGTCACAGTTCCATGGTATATGTACCTGTATATATTTATGTACATTTGTATGTATGTAAATCTCTTTCAAATAGATGTATACCCTAGTAATCTCTTTCAAATAGATTAAACCCTAGTAATAATTATAATAAATATTAAACAAGGGATACAACTTTCACTTGTCAAATTGGGAAAAATTTCAAAAATATTCAGTGCAGAATTTCACCAAGAAGACTGGAGATATCTCTAAGCTGTCAAACACTGTTGTGAGGAGGGAAATTGTGCTTTTATAAGTAAATCCTAAAAAAGGAATCAAACACAAAGAAAAAAGAACACATAAAGACGTGATCCCACTTAAAAATGAAAAATGTATACCTATACATGTAGGTATATGTATCTTTGAGTATGTTTCAGAATAAGAATTCATATTCATTTTTTGTTTCATATGAAACCAATCAAGTGTTCTGGCATACCTTAATGAATAGTCCATCTTTTTAAAAACTGATTTGCATCGTCTCTCTGCCATATATCAGATTTTCATATATGCATATTAATATCATCCCCTCTTCTCTCAATTAGCTCCTTCTGGAGCACTGGTTGGGCTTACTCTATCCTTTATGTCTCTTTACTTTACTCTCTTAACTTCCCAACTATAGCCATATTAAAACAGTTACTTTGTATTATAGCCAATAATTCCAGTATCTGAAATCCTAGCTGGTCAGATTGCAGATTTGTGTTTTCTGCTATGTCTCAATCATGATAGACTATTTCCTCATGTGCTTAGTGATTTTTAAACGTTATAATACGATCTTTAGAACTTTTCCTGTGGGAATGACTTGAAGTTTAAGTGTAAAGTGGATTTTTCCAGAAAGGACTTGGTTTTGCATTTTCCAGGGACCTGGCCAGGCCTGTTTCTAACATTTGTAATGAGTACAGCATTTGCAAGAGTACAGATGGAATTTGCATACCATATGTCTAAGTTTTAAAAAGTAATAAATTAAGCCAAAAAACTGTTAAATGCAATGTTTTATCCTCCTACCTTAATAAATATACCTTCATAATGATGACACCTAAAAGTATTTGAAAACATACAATTTTTTAGTTGACTGGAAGTTGTCAAAATATCAGAGATTAGTGAATTTCATTATAATGCATATCTAGATGTTCTCGTGATAGGCCAAAGTTTATATGAGTAAATAAATGCTTGTTTTATTTGTTTATATTTACTCTATAAAATCTATTTTTAATCTTTCATTTCAAAACAATTACTTATTACAAAGTTTTCTTTTAGAATATTCAAAATTATTAAAATTACAAGGCAACATACAATTTATATTATGAATGTAAGCTTTAAAAAATGTAAATAAAGCTTAGCATTTATCTTTAAAAAGTTTAAATGTTAAATGTTTTGTGAAAATACAACTCACAATTCTAGAATTCTGTGTCCTAGTTGCAAATGTAAACTATTGTTACCATGATTTTAAGAGGTTGTATACAGATCTAGATATACACAAATATGATAAATATGAATTGTTAAATATTGCAAATGTTCCTCCTCTGCCACCTGCAATTATCACAAATACTGCACTAATTTGTGAAGCAGTGTAGAAAAACCTTGAATTGGAACCTGAAGAGAAATAGAAATGTAGATGCTGGGCACTGTGGAGATGGGATAATTTTTTAATGCAAAAAATCCATTTCATAAGTGTTTTCTGGGAAGAGGAATTTGACAAAATTGTCTTTTTAAAAATTTAACAATATCTGTAGCTAAATTCCCCTACACTCTGAAATGGTGTTAGTCTTTGACACCACTGGCAGTGCCAAAATCCACAGACCTTCCTGGAATTGAAACACAGCTGCCTTTTGTTTCCAGCACATAGAGCAAGAGATATGGAAAAATGTTTCCCTGGGACCTGAATGTTGTTAGACAGGATGACAGATGCATAGGGTTATGAGTTGAACCATGACAACACTGAGCATTACATCCCAAGTGACAGAAGTATCCATGTGTGGTTTAGTAATTCTTTTATGTGTGTATAGGTGGCACGTGGGGGCATTATCAATTCAGGACCATTTTAACCAAAATTATTGGCTTTAATGTTTTAGATAGAATGATGTCCAACTGCAAGTCTATGGGGAGAAGATAATTTGAGAATTCTCAAGAAATAGATTTCTGTTTATTGTCCTTCCAACCCAGAGCCAAGGCCTATATAGGCATGTATCTTCATCATCATCCTTGCCAGATTTGTTTTTTCTTTCTGATTTACTCACTGAACATTCCATGTTTTAGAAATCTCATGTTTATATGGGGTTTTCCAAGCTGAGTCTTGTTTTCTGCCTCAGCACACATAATCTATTAAAATTGAGGCTCTGAACCATAGGGATAGGCAGATATTCCAGAGAAAACTGCAGATTCAGTTCTCCCTTAGCCAAGTACATTTACGTCTTCTTACCATTCCGATTCTCTGAGAAATTCCCTTGCCACATCACCAGCTCAGTCATTCAGTAAAAGGTTTCTTTTAAAAAATACTTTATCCAGTATTTTTAGATTTAAATGGTGGAGTTCCTGATCTACCATACTGCTAGAAATAAAATCCAGTGTTTTACTGCTTATAGAACATTTTAATATATTGGTTTAATGAATTATTCTAGCAATCAAAAGGCAGCTACTATTCCCATTTTACAGATAAGTTGCTGAGGCTCAGCTGTTTGGTGTTTTCCTAGTGATATCATTTATGTGTCAAGCAGTAGTGAGGGTTAGGACTCAAGAGAAAATTGAATAAGAAATTAAACTTGGGGATATTGAGAGGGAGGGAATGTGCAGGAGTGCAGGAATTACATGGGGGAAGAATGTGGTTTAGTGGATGAAGAACCAATTTCTAGAGTCAGACACATTTGATTTTGAATTCAAGCTTGATGTTTGTGCAACTTGGAACATTACTTCATCAATGAGCCTCAGCTATTTTAGCTGTAACATGGGATGAATAGTCCCTTGTTAATTAATTAATACCTTCAGATATAACATATATACCTATAGATATAACAGAAACATTCATAATTAAATAGTACCTAACTGCAACCATTTTAGCATTCCAAAGGAGTGGTAATGTTTCAAACTCAAGAGAAGGCACTTAGTTTTTGATAAATATCTTGATGAGCATCTTTCAGTATTAAAAGGAAAAGCTCTAGTCTTCACTTGTAGGGAATTTTCTGAAAAGAAAGAATAAAAATATAAAAACAGTTGAAGTGTGCAAGACAATGGAGAGAGCAATTTATCTGCGAGTAACTCTGGAGTGAAGAGTTAAGGGACCTAACGCCTGGTAAGGAGTAACTGAGAAGAACAAGGAGTTCTCGGAATAAGCAAGATGATGAAGGGAAATATCCAAGAATTTTAGGATAGTGATATCTCACATTTAACTTTTAGTGCCTGTATTGCGTGATGCTGTCATTTCCTACCATGACCCTAAACCTTTAATGAAAGTCTGCTTTCCATAAAAGACTAGTGGTAATGTTTTCTGTGAGAATTGAGGGAATTAACAGCAAAGCCTAGCATGGAGTGAAGTGGTTCAGAAAGAGGATGTAACATCCACCGCATTGGAGAGCAATCTCTAGTAATAATGACAATAGGAATTACAACCGTTGATGATTGTGTGCTGACACTATACATTATGAAGATTAAAAAATATTCTTAAAGCAACCCTGGGAATGAACAGGTATTGATCCCTTCACAAAAGGAGATTGAAAATGTTTCAATAAGTATGTAAAAAGTTCTCAATATTATTAGTTATCAGGGAAATAAATATTGAAACCACAGTGAGATATCACTACACATTCACTAGAATAAAGTTTAAAAGATGTCTGTCATTTCAAATGTAAGTAGGGATATGGAACACCTAGAACTCTTCTATCCTAGGCAGATTTGAACTCAATCATAGAAACAATTATGTTAACTATAATTGGACTAAACAACCCTTTTAATGGATAAATTCTAGAAACACACAACCTCCCAAGATTGAATCAAAAAGAAATGTAAACCCTGAAGAGACCAATATGGAGTTCTGAAATTGAATTGGTAATAAAAAGTCTATCAACCAAAAAAAAGGCCCATAATAGATGAACTCATAGTTGAATTCTACTAGAGATGAAAAAAGTTGGTACCAATCCTAATGAAACTACATAAAAAAATATAGAGGAGGAGGGACTCCTCCCTAACTCATTCTACAAAGCCAGCATTACCCTGATACCAAAATCTGGCAAACACACAATGAAAAAAGAAAACTATAGGCCAATATCCCCAATTAACATAGACACAAAAATCATCAACAGGATGCAAGCAAACCAAATACAGCAGCACATCAAAAAGTTAATTCACCTACAATCAAGTAAGCTTCATTACTGGGATGCAAGGTTGGTTCAACATACAGAAATCAACAAATGCTATTCACCACATAAAAAGAATTAAAAATATATGATCATCTCAATAGATGCAGGAAAAGCATTTGCTAGGATCCAGCATTTCTTCATGATAGAAACCCTCAGCAAACTAGGCATCAAAAGACTATACCTCAAAATAATAAGAGCCATGTATGACAAACCCACAGCCAACATCACAATGAACAGACAAAAGCTAGAAGCATTCTCCTTGAGAACTAGAACAAGAGAAGAATGCCCGCTCTTACCACTCCTATTCAATGTAGTACTGGAAGTCCTTACCGGAGCAATCAGGCAAGAGACAGAAATAAATGGCATCCAAATAGGAAGAGGGAAGTCAAACTCTTTTCATGGATGATATGATTTTATACCTACAAAACCCTAAATCCTCCTGGAACTGATAATGACTTTAGTAAAGTTTAAGGATACAAAATGAACATACAAAAAATAGTAGTATTTATATACACTAATAATGTTCAAGCTGAGAACCAAATCAATAACATAATCTCTTTTACAATAGCCACAAACACACAAATACCTCAGAATACATGTAACCAAGGAGGTGAAAAATGTCTACAAGGAGAACTACGAAATACTGCAGAAAGAAATAGGTGACACAAATAAATGGAAAAACGGCTCATGCTCATGGACTGGAAGAATCAATATTGTTAAGATGGCCATACTACCCAAAGCAATCTACAGATATAATGCTATTCCTATTAAGCTACTAATATAGTTTTTTTTTTCCTCCCAGAGTTAGTAAAAACTATTGTAAAATTTGCCTGGAACCAAAAAAGATCACAAATAGTCAAAGCAATCCTAAGCAAAAAGAATAAAGTGGAGGCATCACATTACCCAACTGCAAACTATAATACAAGGGTATAATAATCAAACACCATGGTACCAGTACAAAAACAGACACATAGACCAATGGAACAGAATGGAGAACCCAGATATAAAGCTGCACACCTACAGTTATCTTGTCTTTGACAAAGTTGACAAAAATAAGCAATGGGTAAAGTACTGCCTAGTCAATAAATGATGCTGAGATAGCTGGCCAGCTATATGCAGAAGAAGGAAACTGGACCCCTACCTTTCAGCATACAAAAGTTAACTCAATATGGATTAAAGATTTAAATGTGAGACCTCGAACTGTAAGAATCCTAGAAGAAAACCTAGGAGACACCATATCAACATTGGCCTTGGGAAAGAATTTATGACTAAGTATTCAAAAGCAATTGCAACAAAAATATACTTGATAATTGGAACCAAATTAAACTAAAAGGCTTCTGCACAGTAAAAGAAACTTATCAACAGAGTAAACAGGCAACATATATAATGGGAGAAATATTTGCCAACTATGTAGTCAACAAAGGCCTAATATGCAGAATCTATAAGGAACTTAAACATTTCAACAAGCAAAAACCAAATAATGCCACTAAAAGTGGGCAAACGAAATGAACAGACATTTCTCAAAAGAAGACATACAAGTGGCCAACTAACATGAAAAAAATCTCATCTCACACAGATTCTGGCGAGGCTGTGGAGAAAAAGGAATGCTTATACACTGTTAGTGGGAGTGTAAATTAGTTTAACCATTGTGGAAAACAGTGTGGCAATTCCTCAAAGACCTGCAGACAGAAATACCATTTGACCCAGAAATCTCATTAGTGGGTATGTATTCAAAGGAAAATAAAGAAGACATATCCATTTGTATGTTCATCAGAGCACTTATTCACAATTCCAAAGACATGAAATCAACTAGCTGCCCATCAATGGTTAATTGGATAAAGAACATGTAGTATGTGTACCCCAGGAACTATTATGCAGCCATAAGAAAGAATAAAATCAGAGGTGCAGCTGGAAGCCATTATCCTAAGCAAATTAATGCAGGGACAGAAAACCAAATAGCACATGTTCTAATTTATAAGTAGGAACTAAACACTGGGTACACATGAACATGAAATGGCAGTAATAGACACTGGGGAATACAAGAAGAGGGAGAAAGGGAGGAGGAACAAGGTGTATTAGTCTGTTTTCATGCTACTGATAAAGAAATACCTGAGACTGGGTAATTTATTTATATAAAAAAGAGGTTTAATGGACTCACTTTCCGTGTGGCTAGGGAGGACTCAGAGTCATGGCAGAAGGTGAAAGGCATGTCTTACGTGGCAGCAGACAGGACAGAATGAAAACCAAGCGAAAGAAGTTTCCCCTTATAAAACCATCAGATCTCATGAGACTTATTTACTACCACGAGAACAGTGTGGGGGAAACCACCCCGATAATTCAGTGATCTCCTACCAGGTCCTTCCCACAACACGTGGGACTTATGGGAGCTAGGTTTTCTTCTGGGATTTTTATGGTGTTAGGTCTTATGTTTTAAGTCTTTAATCCATCTGGAGTTAATTTTAATGTAAGGTTTCAGGAAGGGGTCCAGTTTCTGCTTTCTGCACATGGCTAGCCAGTTTTCCCAATGCCATTAATTAAACAGGGAATCCTTTCCCCATTGCTTGTTTTTGTCAGGTTTGTCGAAGATCAGATGGTTGTAGATGTGTGGCATTGCCTCCGAGGCCTTTGTTCTGTTCCATTGGTCTATATCTCTGTTTTGGTACATCTTTATTTCTGCCTTCATTTCATTGTTTATCCAGTCAACATTCAAGAGCCAGTTGTTCAGTTCAGTTTCCATGAAGTTGTGCGGTTCTGAGTTAGTTTCTTAACCCTGAGTTCTAATTCAAACAGTCTGAGAGACTGTTTGTTATGATCTCTGTTCTTTTGCATTTGCTGAGGAGTGATTTACTTCCAATTATGTGGTCAATTTTAGAGTACATGTGATGTGGTGCTGAGAAGAATGTATATCCTGTGGATTTGGTGTGGAGAGTTCTGTAGATGTCTATTAGGTTTGCTTGGTCCAGATCTGAGTTCAGGTCCTGGATATCCTTGTTAATTTTCTGTCTTGTTGATCTGTCTAATATTGAAAGTGAAGTGTTAAAGTCTCCTGCTATTATTGTGTGGGAGTCTAAGTCTCTTTGTAGGTAATTAAGAACTTGCTTTATGTATCTGGGTGCTCCTGTATTGGGTGCATGTATCTTTAGGATCGTTAGCTCTTCTTGTTGTATTGATCCTTTTACCATTATGTAATGCCTTTTTGTCTTTTTTGATCTTTGTTGGTTTAAAGTCTATTTTATCAGAGACTAGGATTGCAAATCCTGCTTTTTTGCTCTCCATTTGCTATCGTCCTCCATCCTATTATTTTGAGCCTATGTGTGTCCTTGCATGTGAGATGGGTTTCTTGAATATAGCACACTGATGGCTTTTGAGTTTTTATCCAATTTACCAGTCTGTTTCTTTTGATTGGGGCATTTAGCCCATTTACACTTAAGGTTAATATTATGTGTGAATTTGATCCTGCCATTTTGATGCTAGCTGGTTGTTTTGCCCATTAGTTGATGCAGTTTCTTCATTGTGTCAATGGTCTTTACCATTTGGTACATTTTTGGAGTGGCTGGTACTGGTTGTTCCTTTCTATGTTTAGTGCTTCTTTCAGGAGCTCTTGTAAGGCAGGTCTGGTAGTAACAAAATCTCTCTGCAATTGCTTGTTTATAAAGGATTTTATTTCTCCTTTGCTTATGAAGCTTAGTTTAGCTGGATATGAAATTCTAGGTTGAAAGTTCTTTTCTTTAAGGATGTTGAATATTGACCCCCACTCTCTTCTGGCTTGTAGGGTTTCTGCTGAGAGATCCACTGTGAGTCTGATGGGCTTCCCTTTGTGAGTAACCCGACCTTTCTCTCTGGCTGCCCTTAGCATTTTCTCCTTCATTTCAACCTTGGTGAATCTGATGATTATGTGCCTTGGGTTTGCTCTTCTTGAGGAATATCTTTGTGGTGTTCTCTGTATTTCCTGGACTTGAATATTGGCCTGCCTTGCTAGGTTGGGGAAGTTCTCCTGGATAATTTCCAGCTTGGATTCATTCTCTCTGTCACATTCAAGTACAACTATCAAATGTAGATTAGGTCTTTTCACATAATCTCATATTTCTTGGAGGCTTTGTTCATTTTTTTTCACTCTTTTTTCTCTGATATTGCCTTCTAATTTTATTTCATTGAGTTGATCTTCAATCTCTGATATCCTTTCTTCTGCTTGGTTGATTTGGCTATTGAAACTTGCGTATGCTTCTCAAAGTTCTCGTGTTGTGTTTTTCAGCTCCTTCAGGTCATTTGTATTCTTCTCTAAGCTGTTTATTCTCGTTAGCATTTTGTCAAACCTTTTTTCAAGGTTCTTAGTTTCTTTGCATTGGGCTAGAACATGTTCTTTTAGCTCAGAGAAGTTTGTTCTTACCCACCTTCTGAAGCCTGTTTCTGTCAATTCATCAGACTCATTCTCGATCCAGCTTTGTTTTCTTGCTGGTGAGGAGTTGTGATCCCTTGGAGGAGAAGAGGCATTCTGGTTTGGATGTTTTCATCATTTTTTCACTGGTTTCTCCCCATCTTTGTGGATTTATCTACCTGTGGTCTTTATAGTTGGTGACTTTCAGATGGGGTCTCTGAGTGTACACCCTTTTTGTTGATGCTGAAGTTATTTCTTTCTGTTTTTTTAGTTTTCCTTCTCATAGTCAGGCCCCTCTGCTGTAGGACTACTGGAGGTCCACTCCAGACCCTGCTTGCTTGGGGATCACCTGCAGCAGCTGCAGAACAGTAAGGGTTTCTGCCAATTTCTTTTATTATCTGTGTCCCAGAAGGATACCCACTAGATGTCAGCCTGAGCTCTCCTTTATGAGGTATCTCTTTGGATATAAGGGGGTCAGGGAGCTGCTTGAGGAGACAGTCTGACCCTTATAGGAGCTCAAATACTGAGATGTGAGCTCCATTGTTTCGTTCAAAGCTGCTGGGCAGGTACATTTAAGTCTGCTGCAGTGGAACTCATAACCGCCTTTTTTCCCAGGTGCTCTGTCCTGGGAAGGTGGGGCTTTATTTATAAGTTCCTGACATGCTGCTGCCTTTTTTCAGGGATGCCCTGCCCAGCTAGGAGGTAGCCTAGTCATAGTCTGCCAGCAGAAGCAGTGCTGATCTGCAGTGGGCTCTGCCCAGCTGCTGTTTGAACTTCCTTGTGGTTTTGTTTTTAGGGGTATAGTTAGAACTGCCTCAGAAATGGCAGTCTGCCTCAGTAATGGCAGACTGTCTCTGTAATGGTGGACTGCCTCAGTAATGGCAGACTGCCTTGGGAATGGCAGACTGCCTCAGTTGTGGTGGATGCCCTTCCCGCCGCAGAGCTGGACTGTCCCAGGTCCAGCTATGCTTGCTGTGAAACTCTCAATCCAGAGCGTTTCAGCTTGATAGTCTTTGTGGGGGTGGGACCTGCCGAGTCAGATCACCTGGCTCCCTGTTTCAGCCCCCTTTTTTTCAGTTGAATCAGTGGCTCTGTCTCCCAGGTATTCCAGGCACCAGTTGAAACGGCTATCCAGATTTGTGTGAGTTTTTGTGTGGAGACCTGCTGTGCTGGCTGAAACAGCCATGCTGGAAACTCATGGTGCTTTTCAGCCCAGGGATCTCCTGGTCTGTGGGCAGTAATAACTCATTTGGAACTGCAGTGATCACTCACCCTCTGTGTTGTTCTTGCTGGGAACTGCACTCCAGAGGTGTTCCTATTTGACCATCTTGGATCCAGAAGTAAAAATTCTTAAATTTTATGCACTTAGCTGACCTTCAAAATACATGAAGCAAAAAAAAAAAAAAAAAAAACTGACCAAACTAAAGCAATAAGTAGACATATTATAGTCACAGTAGGGGATTTTAATATCTCTTTCTCAGCAACTATTAAAGCAGCTAACAAACATGGTTAAGAGCATAGAAGGCTTAAGTTGATCGAATTGACATTTGGAAACACTATACTAAGAATAGCTGAATATAATTTAAGTACATAAGGAATGTTGATGAAGATAGGACTATGCTGAGCAAAAAAGTATCTTAAAAATTTCAAAGGATCAGAAACTTACAATTGGCCCTGGTGGAATTAAATTAGAAACCAATAGCGATTAAAGTATCTTGAAAATCTTTATATTTGGAAATTAAGCAAAACATACTTTTACATAAACAATTGGTCAAAGAGAAAATGACAAGAAAAATGAGAAAATGGCTGGGTGTGGTGGCTCACGCTTGTAATCCCAGCACTTTGGGAGGCTGAGGTGAGCAGATCATGAGGTCAGGAGTTCAAGACCAGCCTGGCCAACATAGTGAAACCCTGTCTCTACTAAAAATACAAAAATTAGTCAGGTGTGGTGGCACACACCTGTAGTCCCAGCTACTCAGGAGGCTGAGGCAGGAGAATTACCTGAACCCAGGAGTCAGAGGTTGCAGTGAGCTGAGACCACACCATTGCACTCCAGCCTACAGAGTGAGACTCCATCTCAAAAAAATAAAAAGTAAAAGAAAAATGAGAACATATCTTGACCCAAGTAAAACACAGGAAATAAAAATTTATGGGATACAGCTAAAGTCATATTTATTTGTTGTGTAGCTTTATTTTATTGTAGCTTTATTTTATTAAAAAGGAAGAGAAATGTAAAAATCAGTAATTTAAGTTTCCATACAATAGAAAAAACGTATGAGCATGTTAAATCCAAAGTAAGTAGCAAAAGGAAAGAAGAGAAGAAAATGCACAATAGAGAAAATAACAAAGCTATAAGTTGTTTTTTTTTTAAACAAATAAATAAAACTGGAAATCTCTAGCAAGACTGATCTTCATATTTGGAATGACAAGAAGGATCTCAAATTACCAATATCTGGCATAAAAATGGAGAGCATCATGATATATCTTCCCGAAATTAAAGGATAGTAAAGGACTACAGAAACCTTCCCAGGAAGAAAACCGCAGGTCCACATAGGTTTCGTGGTGAATTCTGTCAAACACATAAGGATGCTATTATATTTTACCAGTGTTACATGAACTTTTTCAGAAAATAGCACAGAGACAACTTTTCCTAACCTAATAATAAAAGAAAATTATAGATTAATTTTCTGTAATTTTTCCTCATGGGCATAGCCACAAAAACCTTTAACAACATTTTAGCAAATAAAATCCATCAAAATATATGAAGTAATATAACCAAGTCGAGTTTGTTTATGGAATTCAAAGTTGATTTCACATTTAAAAATTAATCAATGTAATTCACCATATTAAGAGAATAAAGGAGAAAAGCCAAATAATTATCTCCACAGCTGTGAAATAAACGGACAAAATTTAACACCCCTTTCAAAAACATCTCTCAGAAAAGTAGAAACTGGTGGGAATTTCCTTAACGTAATAAAGAGGTTCTACAAAAACCCTAACTCTGCTGTTAGCCTAGTGAATGCTTTCACCTTAAGATAGGGACTGGGAAAAGGATATTTATTTTCTCCACTGTGTTCAAAATTATTTTGGAGGTCCTTGTAAATGTACAAGGTAGGGGAAAGGGAATAAAAGGCATACAGATTAAAAAGGAGGAAGTAAAACTGTCATTACTTATAGGAAACATGGTGTGTATGTAAAAAAATCATAAGGAATACACGAAGAAACTAACAGAAGTGGGAAGTGAACTTAGAAAGTTCCTAATATGTAAGGTCAATACGTAAGAAGCCACTGTATTTTCTATGTCCTTTGCATGTCAGCTGATGAAGCTCTGGGATCTTGCCTTTGCGGGGTGACCAAGAGAAGCGTGCCTGACTCCAGGCGCTGGTGAGGTTCCTGGAGAAGGTGGCATCCCTAGCTCTGACCTGAAGCATGGGGTGAAGGTGTGGGAATTAACTGGTGTCGTCTGCGGTGGCAGCTCCAAAAGAACAGTCGGTCTGGGGCTAGTCGCACCTGTGCTGCTCTGGGTCCCCGCCCCACCGTAGCACGTGCTCTGCTGCAGTCCTGGGCCCCTGGGCGTTTAGGTGCCATACGAGGCCCAAAGTCCCTTGCCTCCTGCTCTTCTCCCTCTTACTGAACCCTCCTTGCATGCCAGACACCTCCATCCAGTCAGGAGATGGGGTGCTCCTGGGCTCTGGCTCTGGGCATGCTCTGCCTCCCCGTGACCCCAGGAAAAGAACCAGAGGATACCTGGGAACTGATTTCCCAAGCTGCCGCCCCGTCCCAGGCGTTGAGGGATTCGCAGGCCCTGTGGGTCCGGGCCTCCGCAGTGACAGTTCTCAACAATCCCCAACAGTGCGGGACCCACCTGAACCCAAACTCTTGTCCCAGAAGCGGGAGGTCCCGCAAGAGCTGGAGAGTCCGCTGGGTGGACGGCTAAGATTGCCCATTGGTGCGCTTCGCTGGTTCGCCCTTTCTTTACCACGCGCTCCAGTGACCGTCGCCAGCATCGCGCGGGACAGCGCCCCCTGCGAGCAGAGTCCATAGCTAGGCGACCTCTCCCAGCGCACACTCGGCCTAGCGACCACAACAGCGCTCAGACTGCTCCTCCGGGGCAACTCACTGGCCCCCTCACCCACTGGTCCCTGCGCAGTAGTCCCCCCGCCCCCGGCTCCAACCCTGGTCTGGCCAGATCGCTCGGCTCCCAGCACTTCTGGGCACTGCTCGCAGGTTGTCTTGTGAGCATTGCGGGCTTTTGCTTTTGTGCAGCAGGGTCAGTGCTCCGCTCTGAGCAGAGTGTCTAGGGGGACACTCTGTGTTCCAATGGGCAACTTCGAAGAATCAGGCCACCCGGGAACATTAAACATCCCTCTTCCTGGGAGCAAAGAGATCATCCTCCATTTGCCACCTTAACCTCTCAGGGCTGGTTGGATTGGGAAGGAACCTGGAAATGGTTCTCCTGGATTCTTCCATTTTAGGTCTACTTGTTAGTCTCCTACTTTTGCTCCTTTTTGGTTCATGACTTCTAAATCTAATCCCCAACTTGTCTTCTCTCACTTTCAGGCCATCAAGTTCTAGATGATCTTCAGTGAGGGATACTGTCCTCTCAGTATTCAAGAGTCACCCCTTCTACAGAGAATTCCTAGACTGCCCATCAGTGGAACATGAGAGAGGTAAAATCCTGCCTCGTCTCCCTTTGACCTGGCTGCATACCACTTTCACCAACCCACAGATCCATCCTGCCCTGACAGCTAGCAAGAGGCCAAGACCCGCAGAACAACCACTACCACCCCTCTGACAGCAGGAAGCAGTTACAGAAGACTGACCTTTGTCCATTATCCCAAAGAATTGAGTCTTGGACTCTTGGTGGGTGGGAATGTTAGAGTTGGTAGTTAGGCAGGCATGAGGAGGGCAGTGGAGGATCCCCTACCCCAAGAATGTCAGGCAACCATCAAGTGATGTCAGGTGGTTGTTAAACTGTCTCTCTGAAATGATAATTGGTTGCAGCTGGCTCCATGGTAAGACGGTCTCCCAGTAGATAGAAAACACCTGGAGCTGGTGATTAGCAGCTTCCCGATAAGATCTTAGAAGTTGGGTGAGCGTGTTCAAGCGTGTGAACTGAGAATCAAAATGACTGATGTATGATGTTCCTCTGGAGGCATTCCACCTGTAAAGGAAAATTGCCTTCAGAGAGCATGTGCACAATCTTAGTAAATATACTACACATGTGGTCGCCCTCCCAACTGCTGACTGACATGGCACATGCAGTAGTTGAGCAACAGCCTGCTCCAAAGGAAGATTCAAGGGAAGAGAAAAGAAAACCCCAGAGCCATGTCAATGTGTAAAACCCTGAGTCAAAAGCCGAACGAGACACTTGGACCTCTCAAGTTTCCTGCTTGGCCCTCTTCCAAGTGTACTTTGCTTCCTTTTGCTTCTGTTCTAAAACATCTTAATAAAGTCTCACTCCTGCTCTAAAACTTGCCTTGGTCTCTCCCTCTGATTTAAACCTACTTCTGTCCCTCAGCCAAATTCTTCCCTCCAAGGAGGCAAGGATCAAGTTTGCTGCAGATCCATACAGATTCACCACCAGTAACAATATCATCTTAGGGGATTTGTTCATCATCCTGAAAGTAAGGGGAGTCATGAAAGAATTGTAAGCAAACAAGGGACAAGATTATATGTAGATTTTTAGCAACATGCCCGTGGCTGCATGAGGAGCAAGAATTAAATGGGAGCCAGAACAGAGGCAACGAGGCTTGTGCGAAACTGCAGTTACCCAAGCAAAGAAGAAGTGAAGAGCACCTGGTCTGCAGGAGCTGACAGTGAGATGGCAAGGAGGTCCCAATAGAGGAAAGTGAGGCAGGTAACTGTAATGAGACCAGGCCTATTCTAGCCATCTAGTGTGGGTAAGATGGACATGGGTAGTTTTGGCAAAAATACAGTAAGTTCAGTGTTAAAAGCGTGAGGGGCCTGTGGAAGATGCAAGTAATATTCAGAAGGAAGTTCATTTACTCATTATTTAACATATTACTGAGCATCTCGGATGTGCTAGGGACCACTCTGTGCAGTAATCAACCACAAAAAGGCAAAAATCCCTGCCTTTATAGAGCTTACGTTCCAGTTGGAGGGGAGGAAATAATTTTAAAAAAATAGAATAAATAAAAGATGTCATAGATTAGCCAGTAACAAATGCTGTGGAGAACAGAGCAGTACGTGGACATTGGGATGGGGCTAGGGAAAAGCACAGGTTTCGATTTAAACAGGGAAGGCAAGGCAAAGCTTCCTGAAATGATGAGATTTGAGCCAAGCTCAGAATGAGGTAATTGAGTGAGCCACACAGGTGTTGGAGGGAAAAGCATTTTAGGTATCAAAAGTAGCCACTGCAAAGCCCATAGGAAGAACACCCGGTGTTCTGAGGCACAGGTAGTGAGTTAATGGATCTGGACTGGGGTCAGCAAGTGGGAGAGTGGGAGGAAAGGTGACAGAATGGGCAGGGGACACCCAGGCCAGGTAGGGCCTTGGAGGCTGCTTTAAGACAGTTGCTTTTTAATTGGAGATGGGAATGTTTGGAGAGTTTATGGCAAAGGATGACATGATCTGACTTAAGTTTTAACAGGATCATTCTAGTTTGCTGGGGTGATAGATTAAGCAGAGAAACCAGTCAGGAGGCTAAGGCAGGAGTCCAAATTATGGGTCACAATGACTTGGACAGAGTGATAGTTGTGTAGCTACTGAGAATTAGTCAGATTTTTGTACATATTTAAAATATTTGCCATTAGATTGAGTGACAGGAGTGTGTATAGGTGAGAGCGAGGAGTCCATGAAGTTGCCATCCTTGGCTACAGAAAAGACTTTGACCTTTTCAATGATTACTTGATTATTGGAACCATGGAAGCAGATAGTTGAGGGAGAGTTCATAGAAGGGAAAAAAGAATGCAAAGTGGAGGGATAACAGACTCCTTAATACATGTGGTTGAGGTGTTGGCTACATGTCTGCAGGAAATGCTAAGATCTTCATCTCAAGTCATCTCAAAAATGAATTTCAGATACTAGATATTAAAAAGCAAAAATTGTGATGGGTTAGAAAAAAGCGTAAGAGATGCTGGTTATAATCTTGGGATACAAAGGATTTCTTAAAATTAAAAAATCATGAAACTTAACTGAGAAATATGACTATTGAAATTAAAAACCTTTTATTTAAAAATCATAAGATTAAAAGACAGAAGACAGACTTCAAACTTCTTTTCATCAAAATAATACAATTTAGAAAATGAAGTGACAAAACACAGACTGGGAAAAATATTTGCAAAATGTATATCCAACAAAGGATTAGTGAGCAGAATATATGAAATAGTCCTGCGACTCAGTAATAAAATGCCAAGCTACCCAATAAAACATTGGCACCACATTTGAAGAATTTCTTTACAAGGGAGATTCACAAATGTCCAGCAAGCACATACAAAAGTGCTCAACATCATTTCAGGGAAATGAAAAAAATGAAATCATCGTGAGATTGAGATACCATCACACACCCATCTGATGGACAAAATCCGAAAAATCTGACAGCTCCAAATGTCAGCAGGAATGCGGAGCACCTGAAATTCTCCTAAACTTCAGTTGAAAATACAAAATGGTGCAACCATTTTAAGAAAAGTTCATGCAGTTTATCATAAAGCTAAACATATCTGCATTCTTACTCAACATTTTTATTCCTATTTACCCAAGAGAATGAAAACTTATGTAAACAAAAAGTCCTATTCTGGAATGTTCACAGCAGCTTTATTCATGATAGGCACAACTTGGAAATATATCAGGTGTGCATCCAAATGGGAAAACAAACTATGGTGTAATCACACTACTCAGGTAATAAATGGAATGAATCTTGAGAACAGGCAACAACAGAGAGAAGTCACAAAACATCATGCCAAGTGGAAGAATCCTTACATAGCTGGGTGTATCCTGTACGTTCTCATGTACAGGAAATGCTAGAGCTTTCAGCACTAACCTGAAGTGGAGATAATCTCTGCAGGATTGGGGAGGGGAGGTGGGAGGATGGCCTGAACCCAGAGGTGCAGCCAAAGGGGACCAGGTCAGCTCATCCCAAAGCGATTTTCCCCCAGGGCTTCACTGTTCTCTCTGTCCCTGTGCTCCAGATTTAGCGTATCATTTAATGGGTGAAATGACCAGTTTAACTCAACAATGCCCAATGAATAATAAACAGAAGTGCTGGGTGACATTTTGGTTAGTGGGATCTCAGGCATGTGCATTTCTCTACTGCAGACAACTAAGTTTGGCTGATATGGGAAGGAGGGAGCAAATGGCAGACTGGAGTTCTGGACCTCTGTCTTTTTCCTTCTCCTTTAAGTGCTATTTATAGTTTTTACTTAACTTTTTTTTTTAACTTAACTTGCTGACATGGGCCAATATATGAGAAAATGTTTAAGGAAGATAAAACACAAAGTACATTCTAGATATACTGCACTCACTGTGGCAGGTAGAATTCTAAGATGGTCCCAAAGATTCCTGCTCCATGGTGTAGATAACCTGTATCATCCTTTCCCCTTGAGGATAGGCATGGCCTATGATATGATGATTATCACTCCTGGTGATTATGCTGGTCTTTACAGGGAAAGAAAAATTATCCTATTATCTAGGGTGGTCCTGGCCTGATTAGATGAGTCCTTAAAAGGGACAGGAAACAGAGCAGGCACTCTCCTGCTAGCCTGGAAGAAACAAACAGCCACACTGAGAACTGCCAGTGGAGGGGGCCATATGGATAGGACCTTAGGGTCAGCTGACATCCAGCCAGAAGATGTGGCCTCAGTTCTACAACTGCAAGGATTGAAATTCTGTCATCAATCTGAATGAGTCTGAGAACACTCTGAGTTCCACATGAGACTGGCGCCCCAGCTGACACCACGATGTTAGCTTTGTGAGGCCCTAAGCTGCTCAGCTCCACTTGCCTGGACTTCCAACTCATGAAACCATGAGATAATACATAAATGTTTTTAGCCACTCAGTTTGTGGTAACTTGTTAGGTAGCAATTGAAAACTAATATATTCACATATCTGGTGCCTTAGGTAGACACTGGAAAGTTTTTCTATTTAGGAACTGTTGCTAGAAGTGAGGCAGGAGGGTAGCAGGGAGGGCGGTGCTTAAGCCAGATTCCTTAGACACTGAACCACAGAAAGACCTGGAAGGGGCCTGGGAAGGACACTCCCTGAGGTGAGACACATGGACAATTTGTACTTTCACCATCATGTATACTTTTCTTGTGGCTTCATCTCCTGTTGGTCTTTATTCCATGGAGGGGATGGTATAGGGGGCATGTTGGGCTTGCCACCTTGAATCAAGACAGCTAAATTTAGACATGGCTGTAGAGGACTCAAAGCTCCTCCCACAGAGGGTCCTTCAGACTCAGCTTTCGTCTGCCCAGCAAGGACAGCCGTGGCTTTGTGGGATCCGCTGCTCCATTCTTGGGCGGCCTGAGTGGTTTAGGACAGGGCTTTTAAAAACAGGGTATTATCTTGACAATCTCCCTTTCCTCCTTCAAGTATTCTGCCTCCAAAAGGAGTTTCCAGAGACACCAGCTTCCTTCTTGGAGATCCCCATAGAAACTCTGTGTCACACAGTGATAGTCTGTGTAGACTAGCTGTCAAAATGGCTCAATGCCACCTTCCCTCATTTAGTGTGATTAATATGAGTTTGTAGTTAATTATGAAGTTGGTTATGTTAGTTAATTCAAATATTATGGCAAACTTTAGTAAGCTCCTTTATGGGCCTGGAATTTTGCAAGGATGCAGGCCATAAATATAAAATTACAGGACCCTGCCCCTTTACCACCAAAGCTTAACATTTAGTTGGAAAAATGGCCTGCAAACAATTAATGAGAGGTCATATGGTGATTATGTAAAGAGCATGAATTAACAGCTTCCAGGAAATTTCAAGTACTATGTGATCTATATTCTTCCTTTCTCTTCATTTACATTTACTCTAAATGGCATGTGGCATTGCTTTCGGGAATGCTCACATTTTCAGAGGAGATTGTAGAGTATAGCCCTTTTCACTGGTGGCCATAGTACCATTTGCTGCAGCAGAGACTTCAGCAGGTAGTAAGCAGTCCCAATGTTATTTCCTTGTTCACATGATGGAGAGGCCTTGGATGTAAGGAAGAGACTAGATCTCATCTGAACGTAACTAGATCTCATGGAGTAAGATCCCCCTGAAGTCCACTTGAAGATTCTTCTCTTGGTCTGTTCATTAAGAAAAAAGACTTTGTAGACCAACTATCAAATAGAAGGAAGGGGAAGTGTATGCTTAAACAAAATTATACTTGCACCTTCCGTTTGGAAATGTTGATCAATATTTATTATCATGAGTTTGAGCCCTAACAGGCTCTTCTAAATAAGGAAAGAGGCAAGTTTTCATCAGATGACCTAAAGCAAGACATATGCACAGAGAGCAGGCTCGCCAGGGAGAACTCGAAAGCCCCACACTGCATAAGTGAGCAGGTGAGAGTGCGGTCATTGGGAACACCACTGGCGCCTCTCTGAGTGGCAGCCATCCTCACTATCCACAGTCCACTACCCAAGGCTCTGCAGTCTTTCACTAGGACACTGAGCAGCACCATCAGAGATCCTAGTGGGGGGAAGTGCTGGTGAGAAATTGAGAGGAGCAAGGCCACGTGGATCCTGCATTTGTTCTGGAATATTCAAGGAGTCCAACTGCACAGCACATCTACTGGTGCAGCAGGAGGTCAGAACATTCTTTTTGCCTTCCCATCCTGGGAGTTGGTGCCTTTTGGGATTTTGTGGGTAAAGGTGTTATTTGGATTCTAAAAGAGGCTCCCTTTCAAATTCTGAAAGCTTTGGATGGGCCTCATAAAACCTAGATTCACCTCTGGGTTCTAGCTGCTGGTGATATCTATAAGGTCATGCTTTCAAGGTGAGGTAATTAACACTACTACGGGGAGCCCTGCATTTCTTTAGGGCTGCCTGGAAGAGGAGAGAAACAAGTAGGAAGCTGCCCTTTAGAAATTCCTGCATTCACGTGGCAAGAGAGCCCAGGTTTCTTTTTATCCGTTTTTAGGGTGGATGGAGGACCAGAGAGGAAGATTGAGTCTCCAGGCACCAGAAAGAAGGTGGTAGAAGACGGGTGAGCAAAGCTTTGACCATCCCTTTTACCTAGTGATGGAGGGCCTTTGGGTAGGAAGGTATCTCAGGCAGCTGGAAAGCAGGAATGTTCCTTTCTCTTCTGTCACTTAAGAAATTGTGTATTAGCCTATTTATTTTTTTCATTGCAAAATATGTGTCATATATAGAACATTTAGAAAATAGTGAATGAAAGAAAGAAAAATTACTGTTTCTACCACTTGGACATAATATATGTTAATATTTTGGTGCATTTCCTTCAATTGTCTTTTCCTCTATGTATTTTCAATAGTTATCATCAATTCACATATATATTTTAATATTTAATATTATTGATAATTTTCTATATAATTACTTTTTATAAGGATTATTTCATTGGTTGTCTAATATTCTAAGTCATTTATACCATAATATATTTAACCAAGTACCCATTATTAATCTAAGCAGTGTATCAAACCCATTACAAACTTAGTGGTATAAAAGAACAACTATTTTGCTATCCTTACAAAATTCTGTGGGTCAGGAATTTGGGCTGTATGATTCTTATGTTCTTGCTCTCATCTGAATCACTCAACTGACCAAAGCGCTGTTCTGGAGAATCTAAATAGGCTTTACTCACAAACCCAGTGACTTGCTGAGGATGAGGTGGACAAGACATGTCCACTAAAGTGCCTTCACATCGCCTCTCCAGCATGGCAGCTCAGTGTATCTGGGCTTCCAGCTTGGCAATTAGCTCCCCAAAGAGTTAGCATTCTCAGAGGGGGCATAGGAAGAGTGAAGGTTTCAAAACAGCCAGTCAGAAGCCAAAAGGATTTTTATGACCTTTGGAAATTACATAGCATTCCTTTCATCTTTCTGTGATTGCAGAAGCAGTCATTGGCCCACCTAGATCAATGGAAGAGGGGAAGAATAGACCCTAGTGCTTCATGGGAAAGTATCAGAGAAATTTGGTGGCCTTTGGAAAACCAACCCCAAGGTGTAGATCTGAACTGTCCGGTAAGGTATCCACGAGTCACACGTGGCTATTTATATTTAAAATAATTAAACGTAAATGTGGTAAAAAGAAAAATTCAGATCAGTCTCACTAACCGTATTTCAAGAGCTCAAGTACCATACATGGCTAGTGGCTATTGTCTTGGACAGTACAGTTATAGAATATTTTCATCATTGTAGAACATTCTGTTGGACAGCTCCAGGAGACATGTTCAATCCACTTAGAGTGAGTGTGCCTTTCACTCAGATGGTAGGTTCTAAGAATACTGCCTCAATAAAAGTAGCCAGGAATTTTTTGACAATGGCTGGATTTAGGTCTTGGGCAGGAAATAAGGAAGATAAGACAGAGAAACCTTGTTATAATTTTAAACAACCTATCATGACATTTGTGTCATGTAAAAAGGGCAAAAGACCCAACTTAAAGATGCTCTCATTTCCCCACATGAGAGACAATATGAGCACTGAAATATTAATAATTGCAAAATATTAACAGCATCACATATGTTATTCAAAAACAGACATGAGGGCAAGATGGCTGACTAGACAAAGCCAGATGAAACTGCTCCCATGGAGAGACAGAGATGACTGGCATGCTGTAACAGATCTGCAGAGAAAAGGCACTGAGAGTAGACACAGGAAAACACAGAAACAGGTCTGAAGTGGGAGGCAGCTGGGAACCCTGCATGGAGCTACCATGCACCAGGACTCATTCCTAGCCCCCAAGGACTCTGGGGGAATGAGTGAGTTGAACTGGCAAGGAACAACCTGCCCTTACCATGGGCCTCTGGAATCCTGGCAGGAGGAGACCCCTTGACCACCACAGACACTAGAGTTGGCAAGGAGAGCTGCTTAGAGAAGTGATAGGGGCAGCAAGCCAGCTGATGCAGGGCCCTGAGAGTTTGGTGTAAGAGCATCTATAGCGGAGCATGGCTGGAGCAGGCATCTCCCTAGGCTCCACTTGCTTCCATAGAAGACTAGCCCTAGGGGAACTGTTAGACCTGAACTCTGCAGGGTGGTCTTTTCTATCAGATGGGACCAGTTCAACCTGCACACTCCCTTGTCTTCTGGCCTCTCCCAAGGCCCCTGCCTGGCTAGCCTTGGGTGCTCTGGGAGCCTGCACCATAGCTTCTATGCTGCCAGGCCATGCAGCACATTATAACTAAAAGAAGTAGGGAGCCAAGATCAAACGTATCACAAAGCTAGCAGAAGACAAGCCATAGGGGCCACCCTGACTGGCAGAGAGCTCCAGCAGGGTGGCCCCTATGGCCATGCACAAGTCATACTACAGCAGCTTCCTGTGGGACCCACAAGAACTCCCCACATTGCTTTGCTGGTACAACCGTGCAGGCAGGTTTAGCTTTCCTTGCCTCACCAGTGCATGGGAATGCTGTCTACCTCCCTTTCCCCCACTAATTGCTATTGCAGATGGAGCCTTGGTGGGCACTGAGCCAGCCAGCCCCATCCCTGCCAGCACCCTGCCCTTGCACTAACACTGCACAGAGAACAGTGGATCCTCCCCATCCTAAGTGACCACTCTTGCTTGCAAGGCAAAAAGAAGGCACCCAGACTTGCTCCTGCTAGTTCCCTGCCACCAAACCAACACTACCTCCAGCAGGACCGTGCATATAGTCGCCAGTATGAACCCCCACTGCTCCCACCCCCTGCCCAGCTGTGTTGCCTCTGCCACTGTAGTAAACACCTGCAGGGAGGTAGACAATCTGACACTCACTAGCACTCTTCTGCTAGGAGGATGGATCTCACTGCTGAACACTTTGGCTGATACCGTGTATCACAGTGTAGTGACCAGTGGTCCAGGAGTACCTCAGCCCCCACAGCACAGTACATTTCTAACCTTGAGCAGCCAGAGAACAAAGTTGGGGCCCAATATAAGTCCTCCAGAGTTAGAACATGCAGTCCAGGGGTTGGCCTGACCTAAACAAATAGGATGCTGCTTCTAAGCTTACTATCAATTACTGACATGTATTATGAAATCATTATTTTTTAAAGTGAGGAGTCTGATTGTACATGAAATCTTCAATTTAAACAGGAATGCATGGCTGGGGGCGGTGGCTTATTCCTGTAATCCCAGCACTTCAGGAAGCTGAGGCGAGAGGATAACTTGAGCTCAGGAGTTCAAGGCTGCAGTGAGCCATGGTTGGGCCACTGCACTCCAGCCTTGGTGACAGAGTGAGATGCTGTCTCAAATAAATGAATGAATAAATAAAAATAATAAATAAATAAATAAATAAATAATTAGGGGCACATGATATAAAGTGATAAAACTCTTTGCAGAATGACCGAAGAGGTCTGCATTTGGTATTTCGTATATACTGACGATTGTGCTAAGCACTTTGCATGCATGAATGCTGCAGTACTGGGTAAAAATTCTCTGTATAGGTAGGGGGCCTGAAATGCAGAAAAAGTGGGCTGAGGAGGTCCCATAGCTCAGATGGGTCAGTTGGGACCCCCATGGCAGGTAATGACCTGAGCACTGTGCTCTCCTCTGTGCTGATCTCATCCAGAGCCTTCTGCACACTTGGCTGACAGATGTCAGCAGACACTTTCCTCCCTCAAGTACTTTTTATCAACCTGCTTTCTCTTTCCTCTCTTCTCCTTCCCTCTCTTTTCTAAGTTTTAGTAGTGGGAAGTGGAAGAAAGACTAATAAAATCCTTCAGTAAAAATGCTAAGTTGCAAGTATTTGCTCCTAACTAGCCTTGGGCAAAACTCTTTGTTACAACAGAGTAACTTAATTAATAAATTGGACTTCCATTCAAAACTATACAGGGATCTACAGACACTGTAAATTCAGTTCTCTCTTGACCGATTGTGTCCCTGGGGCTGTTACTAAGAAAATATCACTGCCCAAGTGAGAGACTTATTTTAGGTTCCTACTTCAGGTAGAGAGAGATCCATGGGCCAAAGGAGCAGGACTCTTTCTAATTGCCTATGCTGACCTTGCAGGGATAATGCAGCTGCCAGAGAGGTCCTAGACCTCTAAGGACAGAGTGTAAAAATGACAGTGTCACTGAGTGGCAGTACATCCTGCAGAGACGTTAGGTAGAGCCTCCAACAGAGCCCAGGCCACAAAGTCTTAAAGATTGTGCTTGGTCAAGCACTACAACTGATCAGTAATAAACAGTAGGTAAGAAGAAGGCATGTTCTCCATAAGACTCATAGACGAGGGTCCAGACTAGACCAGAAAATCTCATAATTAAAAAAAAAAATTATTTTAAGTTCCAGGATATATGTGCAGGATATACAGGTTTGTTACATAGGTAAACATGTGACATGGTGGTTTTCTGCATCTATCAACCCATCATATAGGTATTAAGTCCCACGTGCATTAATGTTCCTGCCTCAGTTTGCTGAGGATATTGGCTTCCTGCTCCATTCATGTCTGGATAAAAAACATGATCTCATTCCTTTTTATGGCAGCATAGTATTCCATGGTGTATATGTATCACATTTTCTTTATCTAGTCTATCATTGATAGGCATTTGGGTTGATTCCATTTCTTTGTTATTGTGAATAGTGCTGCAATGAACATATGCATGCATGTATCTTTATAATAGAACAATTCATATTCCTTTGGGTATATACCCAGTAATGAGATTGCTGGGTCAAATGGTATTTCTGGTTCTAGGTCTTTGAGAAATCACCACACTGTTTTCCACAATAGTTGAACTAGTTAATACTCCCACCAACAGTGTAAAAGCATTCCTATTTCTCCACAGCCTTGCCAGCATCTGTTTCTTCTTGACTTTTTAATAATTGCCATTCTGACTGGCATGAGATGATATCTCATTGTGGTTTTGATTTGCGTTTCTCTAACGATCTGTGATGTTGAGGGTTTTTAAATATATGTTTGTTGGCCACATAAATGTCTTCTTTTGAGAACTGACTGTTCATGTCCTTTGCCCACTTTTTCTTGGGGTTGTTTGTTGTATTTTCTTGTAAATTTGTTTAAGTTCCTTGTAGATTCTGGATATTAGACCTTTGTCAGATAGATAGATTGCAAGAATTTTCTCCCATTCTGTAGATTGTCTGTTGTCTCTGATGATAGTTTCTTTTGCTGTGCAGAAGCTCTTTGGTTTAATTATATCCCATTTATCAATATTTGCTTTTGTTGCAATTACTTTTGATGTTCTCATCATGAAATCTTTGTCTGAGCCTATGTTGTGAATGGTATTGCTTAGATTTTCTTCTAAGGTTTTTATAGTTTTGGGGAAAATCTCATCTTTATATTCCCCAAGAAGAACAGGGACTGATACAATCCACTCTCTGTGGCTTGTATATACAGGGTGTCAAAAAAATCTTAGTTTAGTTTTGAGCTTTAAGAACTTCGAAAGTGTAAATGTAAAGAAAAATTACAAAAACATGATTTGAAAGTTAAATTATTTACATTTCTTATATACTTATTGAGATTAATACGTTTAAAATAATAAGTCGTTAAGTTTTTTCAGGTTCTCTTCAAGGTGACAAATATTAACTAAAACAAAACATTGAAATAAAAAATTTATTTTTCAAAATTCACAAAATTACACATGTAAGAAAGTTAAATAATGTAACTTTCAAATGATGTTTTTTGTAGGCTTGTAGCATTTATACTTTGAAAGTTATTAAATTTAAAACTTGACTGACACTTTGGAGGCATCCTGTTATTACAGATCACTGGATGGATGCTTGTATAGGATTTATACAGTGTATGTATAACACTGTAATACATACATTTATTCAATGTACATATTTTCAATATTTATTGGCCATTCACAAACTATGTGCTAGACATTGTTCTAGGCACTGGGACTACAACAATGAATAAAATAAATAAAAATCCCTTTTCCCATAAAATTTATACATTTTTCTAATATATTAATAGTTGTGTTGCTTGATGAATGAGATACATTCTGAGAAATACGTCCTTAGGTGACTTAGTTGTGCAAACATCATAGAGTGTACTTACACAAACCTAGATAGTACAAATATTTTCATTTGTATATATTTTTTCATATGGATAATGAAATGTCCCAACAGCATTACTGGATATCAGTCATTTCCCCTGCGTGATCTGCAATACCACTATTAAGTGCCACATATCAGGTTTCTATGCATGCTTCATTATAATCTCACAGGACCACCATTGTATATGTAGTCTGTCAGTGACTGAAACATGGTTATGCAGTGCGTAACATACATTCCTTATTTTGAAGTTTGGGTTTAATCATTATCAATAAATGCTTTAGAAATCTTCACAAAGTTCAAGAATAAGAGACTAGATTTTTTTTCTGGGTAGAATTTCTTTAAAAGTATTATTATTTCACCTTAGAAAGAGGACACATAAAGATTATGGGATAATAGGATTTGGGTTTATTCTGTTTGGGTACATTTATAACCACAAACTCCTATAGACTGCACAGCAATCCTACGATATCTTCTAGTCAACTCACTCTGTTTCACACGTCTCTCTCCTCAAATGACCAGGATTCCTCAACCAGCCTATTTTGTTTTATAGAGAAAAAAAGCAGCAATCTAATGAGAACTTCTGTATCTTCCCATATGGAACCTTCTAATCAGTCTGTATTTGCTCCTTAGTTTGGGATAGTAAGGATATTGTTTCTAAAATTTCTCTCCTTTCTTCTGTACCATCAACTTTTCCTCCCTATTAGGTCTTTCCCATTAGCATACACACACTGTAATATTTTCCATTAAAAAGAAAAAAGCTTCCTTGACTTCACTTTCCCCTCTAGCTTTTGCCCAATTTCTTGTTTCCCATTTGCAGTAAATCTCAGGAGACTTGTCTCTACCAATTTTCTACACTTTCCTCCCTTCTCTCTTGAACCCTCTCAAACCAGGCTTTTGTGCATCATCACTTCACTTAAAAAACCTAATTCAGGGCCCAAGTCCATGAGTACCACATATCTAAATACAGTGGTCAATTCCCAGCTCCACCCTTGGTTCCTTAGCAGCATTTGATCCACGGAGTCACACCCTCCTTGAGGAAATCTCTTCTTCACTTGGCTTCCAGAACATCACATTGATTGACTGCTTCCTCTCAGTATACTTTCTTGGCTTTTTCTCTCCTTGCTCAAAATGATGGAGCACTAGGTCAGATCCTTAGACCTTTGCTCTTCTCACTCAGTTATATCCTATGCCCATGGATCTAAGTCCTGCTCTTATTAGATGGCTCAAATTTGCATTTTCAGCTCCAGTCTCTCTCTTCAACTCTAGACTGGCTAACAGCCACCTACACATGTACGCTTGAATGTTCGGTAAACATTTCAAACCCAATGTATTTATGTCCTCCACATCCCGATACCTGGTCTCTTCACTGTCTCTATAGGAGTAAATGGGATGACCATTACCCAACCAAATACCTTGCAGGCTTTTTAAGATTTGACCACTTTTTAGCCTCTCCAGTGCTACTACACTGTCCACTCTAATCCTTGTTTACCTTTGTCCACTCCTGGACTACTACATTAGCCTCTTAAGTAGCTTCCCTACTTCTAACTTGCCACTCCATGGAGCTTCTCCATTCAGCAGTCAGAATGATCCTCCTAAAAATTAAGTGTAATCTTGCCACTTCTCTGCTCAAACTACTCAGATGGCTTCTTACTATAGCTGAAATATATATATATGTATATATAATCCTATGCTGCAAGGCCCTTCCTGATCTAGTCCCTGCTTACATCTGTGGCCTCATTTCTCACCACTCTTTGCATTACTGCCTTCTAGACTGCTGAGCTAGCTTCCATCATTGCATGAGCCAATTCCCCTAATAAATCCTGCCCCCCTCCTTCTATCCTGTTGGTTCTGTTTCTCTGGAGAACCATGACCAATATGCTAAGTAAGACAAAGTAGTTCAAACAATAGGGAATAATTCCCTCCTTCTTATGTAGCAACCTGAGTGTGTGTGTGTGTGTGTGTGTGAGAGAGAGAGAGAGAGAGAGAGAGAGAGAGAGAGAGACTGTGTTATAAAGGAAAAAAGGGAAAGTGGTGTCACACAGAAGATGGGTGAATAAAGAGTAGAACTCGGTTTTAATGACAAGAGTTTGAGAAAAGGCCTGCAGTCTAAAGGATATGCTGTAATTATGATTGTGCTTTATTGGATACTTCACTGAAGCTGAGCTCAACTCATGGCTTCCTTTTTGTAGACGCTACTGGGTAGCATGGCTGGGATCAAGGCAGGGGTCAGGAGGAGTCACTCATATTGCATCAAGTATTAGTTACATCTGTCTTGGCACAAGCCGTCAGATGGCATTGTCTTGAGACAGATGTTTATCCATGGATTTGATGCCATAACTTCTTTCCTTTCCTCAGAATCTTTAATAAATAATCCTTAGCTTTAGGGTCTGAGTGTTTCCTGCCTTTTGGGCATATTAGAAAGGGTAGAGATTGACCGTCCCATCCTATCCTTATGTGTTGAATTAATCCAGCGCATACTGAGAGTTGTTTCTGAAATAAATAGATTCTACTTAACAATTAGAGGTCTTAGGATTCTGTTTCAATAAGGCAGATTTAAAAGTTCTGTTCTTAATTTTTCCTCTTAGCACAAGGTCAGTTTCTTTTCGTTACTCCTGTAAAGTTGAATTCAGCCATTGAAATGATAGAGAATCCACAAACTGGCCAAATCTGTTCAGCCCACTAAAGGACAGTTTTCGTAGGCTCTGGGAAGCATTTGGCTTTCTATGTAGGCAACTATGGAGAGAAAATTGGGATTAATAAGGAATCTTCCTTGTCTGTGAAAGAAGTTCTATACTTTTTAAAATTTATAAAAATAATCTATTTGGCTGACAGAATTAATCATAAGGGGATTTAGTGAAGAGTGCTCAAGTTTTAGTTCAATTAAAAAGTACCCACTGTCCAACGGAGAGTTGAACAAATCTGCTCCCTGCATTCTTTCATCAATTGATGTGTTAACTTTTTAATGCGTTTATTTTTGTCAAGCAGAGAAGCATAGAAATCTACTCTATTTTACTTGTCTCCAGCAGAGTGCATTTAGTAGAGCCCAGTGGTATGGTTTTGAAATTTGGATAGGGGTGGGGAAGTGCTGAACATTAATAAACATGAAGGTCAAGAAACCCAGAGTACAGAGGGTTTTGTTATTCTTTCAACATTTGTCACCAGATGCTTGTCTCAAATAAGTCTGGCTTTGAGAAATGGTTTTAAAGACTTGCTTAGATGTGACAGCTGTAAGAGTCTCTCATGAACTCTGAAACGGCAGTCTCAGCCCAGCTGCTCCTGTTTAGGGCTATGGCTATACAGAATGAAAATGCTGTTAGCGACAGATTCATTTCTCCCCCTCTAATGGCTTTGATAAACATTCAGTGCCAAAAAAGAGAGTGAGTTTCTTGTATTTTTCCTCCTGTCTGGGCTTAACAATAGTCCTGCATTCTTGACTACCAAGGGTATGCAAAAGTACAATAAACATGGTAATGAGAGGTACTGCAGTGAACAAGCAGTAAGTACATGAAGGCTCTCAGTTGGTGGGGGGCTGAATTTTTGTGACTGCCTTGCAAGACAGACTCTATGGAGGATGGAAAGAGAGGGCAATATACTGAATTATCTCATTCCATTAAAATTCACACAGGAATTTGACTTCACATTTCATACATGTTGAGGCATGTTGGGAGAATTTTCTTGAGGTAACTGACAGGTATGAGGAGTGGTGCAGTTACTTTCAGTAAAATTAAGTTTGATGCACTTATTTGTGGATAGACCGTCTCATCACTTAGATTGTCAACACATTGAAGGCATGAGTCATGGTTTATTGTGCTTTGTATCCTTCATAAATTCTAATGTCATGTCATGTACCTCAGTTTCTAAATTAATTTTCTTTTTTTGAGTGACACATTGGGAAGTTACAGTACTTGGTACCACTAAAAGGAAAACCATGTGAGGACGTGGGACCGAGAACAGGGGTGGAGGGAGTGGCGACTTACTATCTGCCAACTCCGTATTTTACCTGTGTGTACTTTGGTATAGCATCCAAGCAGGGATCCCAGGGGTAGTCTCTTGCTCCCTGCACCCCTATCTTTCAAAATCCTACTTATCCTTCATGGTCCAGCACAAATATCACCACCTCTGAGGAGCTGGGCCAAACTCCTCAGTTGAAATTAATTTTCTTCTCTCTATTCCTAGGGCAGGGTTTCCAAACCTCAGCACTATTGTCATCCTGTACCAGATAATTTTTTTTTTTTGAGGGGAGTGCCCTGTGCATTGTATGATGTTCAGCAGCATTCCTAATCTCTAACTTCTGGAAGCTAGCAGCACCTCTCTTGTCTCTAAATATTGCCAAATGTCCTCTGGGTATCAAAATTGCCCTGGTTGAGAATCACTGTTCTACAGCAGTGCTGCAGTTTGCATGCTTATGTCCCTTCCAAATTCATATGTTGAAATCTTTACCTCCAAGGTGATGCTATTAAGGTAGTGAATTTTTGGGAAGTGATAAGGTCATGGGGAAAGAGCTCTCATGATTAGGATTAGTGAGTTTATAAAAGAGGCCCATGAGAGAACCCTCCTTCCCTCCGCCATGTGGGGTTAGAGGAAGAAGACCACTGTCTATGAACCAAGAAGCAGGCCCTCAGCAACACCAACGCTGCTGGTGACTTGATCTTGGACTTTACAGCCTCCAGAACTGTGAGAAAAGAGTTCTATTGTTTATAAGCCACCCAGTCTAAGATATTTTGTTAGAGCAGCCAAACAGTCCTAAGTCAAGCAGTTTCTTTGGACTGTCCTTATAACACTTGTCACATTTTCCTTTTTGTTAGTATATACACTTGCCTATTAGATTTTACTTTTCCAATTTTGGTGAGGTCTCAGGATCACACTCTTAGCACATTTAAAAAAATCGCTTGCATAACAATTCGTCACAAATTTAGTGGTTTAACAACACCCATTTGTTAGCCCATAGTTCTGTAGGTTAGAAGTCTGGATCAATTTGGCTAGGTTTTCTGCTCAGAGTCTCACAAGCTGTTGGCCAAAATGGGCTCTTACCTGGAGGCTCAGGAGAAGAATACCCTTCCATGCTCTTTCATGTTGACAGAATCCAGTTCCTTGCAGGTGTATGTCTAAGTGCCTTGATGGCTGTCAACAGGGGCACTCACTGATCCCAGAAGCCATCTGTATTTCGTTTTCATGTGTCTCCCTTCACCTTCAAGCCACCAGCTGCATGTCAAATTCCCCTAGTGCTTAAAATCTCTGACTTCCCCTTGTGGCTGCCCTTTCGCTACCACCAGAGAAAGTTCTCTGCTTTTAAAGGTTCCCATGATTAGATTACCTCACTCAGATAATCTCCCTTCTTCAGATCAGCTGTGCATTATAACATGACAGATTCACAGGAGAGATATCCTATCATACTCACAAAGTTCCAAAGATTAGGTTTATTCCTTCCATAATTGAGGTTTTTGGAGAGCAGGGCAGGTCTCCCAAGCAGATCCAAAATGGCTTGAAAGAGCAAGAAAAGGAGACTGGCTCAGAGTTCTCATTGCGGTTAGGAGGTGGGGTCCATGTGGGGTTCCTGCATGGTTTCAGTCTCTTTTGGCATATCTGGGCTTTCTTATTGGCTTACTCAGATGTTCTGGTTCATTTGGGCTGCTATAACAAAGTGCCATAGGCAGGATAGCTTATAAGCAACAGAAATATATTTCTGGCAGCTCTGGTGGCTGGAAGTCCAAGCTCAGTGTGCCAGCATGATCAGATCTGATGAGGGCTCTCTTCCCGGTTCATGACTGCCAACTTCTAATGGTATCCTAACATGCAGAATAGGAGCTAGTCAGCTCTCTGTCATCTTTTTATAAGGGCACTAATTCCATTCATGAGGCTTCCACCCTCATAACCTAATTATGTCCCAAATATCCCACCTCGAATATCATCACATTGAGATTAGGGTTTCCAGAGATGAGTTTTGTGGGGAATCAACACTGGGTCCATTGTACCAGATGTGGAGCAGAAGGGAATGAGGGAGGAGTGAAACTTAAAAGCTGCCATTAGTCAAACATCTAAAAAATGGAGACAGACTCCTTGGAACATAACTGGTCATTTTAAAAGGCAACGAACAAAGATGATTTTTTAGACTTCTAAATGACAAAATTAACGAAGTGTCTTTTTCAGTGAAGTCCCTTTCATTTTTTTCTTAGTATATTCTTCGGTAATAATGAGATATTTACTCCAATTATCAGGTGCTTTCCTTTTGTTTTTAGTTTGGACAGTGGTGAACTCGGGGTTCCCCCTCCGTCTACCTTAAGCTGGTGGGACAACAGAGGTCTGTCAATAGTTGGTATCCAGAGTCACAGGGTGGTCACTACCTCCAACAATTGAGATGGCTGGAGCTTCTCTTTTATAAGTGATTGATGGCGATGAGACCCAATTTCTGCTTTTATTAGGGACATTGAAAGATGGGCTTCCTGTAATCACTAACAGAAACATTACAGGTAGCAACTGTGCATAATTTATCTGAAAGAAAAGAAATATATTTTGTTTGGCTTTTTTTTTGCTTCAATTTTATTACTGATGTGTTAAATCAGTTTTAGGGATGAAACGTTCAAGGTCTTGTGGTACCATGCTCTAAAAACACAAGTGAGAATTGAACTCATTTCTCCTCTGATGGAGTGTCACATGGGAAATAGACAAGAACTGCCCCCAGTTTGCAGCTCCAGATTTCCAGGAGTCCTCCTGGCATAAAGTATGAATAGTGGACTCAAAATTAAAAATAGTCTTGATAATTGGAATGATGGACAGAAGCCAACAAGAATGTAGTGAGATATTAGGAAAAACTTTCTCAAGGGACCTATGGAATGGTCTACCTTCTGATGAGAGTAGAGAATACTAATCTTGTAGTAACTTTTCCTTCACAAAGAGTGTTACCTTTTCACTGAAACACACATTTATGTCTACAATGAGAGAAGACAGACTGCTTACAACAGTGCCATGCTTGAAGTTCCTTTTGTTTTAGAGTTGGAATTCTGTGTGCTGGCCCAATTGAATTGCATGTAGGCAATGAGGATTCTCATTCTAAGAGATTATTTGTGCACGTGTGTGTTTGTGTGTGTATATGAGTGTGTGGTACTTGGTTGGTTGATATAGACCTGGATCCAAAGGTGGTCTACTATAAATTAAGTTGACATGCGAGAACTTTTTGGATATACTAGAGATCCTTGGTCCTTAAAGTATGGCCTACAAATCCCTGAGAGGCCCTAAATCCATTTCAGAGGCTCTGTAAGTTCAAAATGATTTTTTATAAGAACACTAAGATGTTATTTTCCTTTTCACTCTGTTGTTATTTGCACTGATAGCTCAACAGAAGTGGTGGGTAAATGTCTACCTGTTTAAAAAAAAGCAGTGGCTCCAGACTGTACTTGTGATCACTGTATTTTTCATTCCCATGCTCTTGTAGTTTTTTTTTTTTTTTTTTAAGAAAGCCAGTTTTACCTAAGAATGCTCTTAATAAAACAGTAAAAAAATTTTTTTAATCAAATCTCAAGCCTTGAGTTTATGACTTTTGACATCAGACACAGGTACAAGAGAATTAGAGACTGTTTAGCACTCACAGTTGTGAAAGTAAAATCCTAGTAATAGATCTATGTATCATTTCTAGTGGTTCATTTTCTCTGATGGAACCCTGTGTGATACAAATCTTAGAGAGGGAGCTCGATAGTTATCTTCAAATATTTTCATGGTTACTATGTGACCAAAGAAGCAATTTTATTTTGTGTTGATTCAAAGCTTAGAATGTGGTTCTCATAGTAGAGTGAGAGGCAGGGTGGTCTTTGGACTTGGGGATAGACTAATTTGGTTTAGATTCCAGCTTTGCTACTCACTTGCAGTTTGGTTTTCTTATATGTAAAATGGGGATAATAATAGTACCCATTTCATAGTTTTGTTAAGAGAATTAAATGGGTTAATATGTGGAAGTTGCTTTAAATAGTGACTGTCGTGAACTCAGCACTATTAAAGATTCTGTTAAAATTCTTAAAAGTTACAGATTTTGCCTCTTTAGGAAATTTTAAATCATTATAGCTGTTCAGCAAAGTACAGTTGATCCTTGAATAACATGAGGCTTAGGGGAGCTGATCCCCCTGCATGCTCAAAATCTATGTATAACTTTTTTCTCCGTAAAAATTTAATTACTAATTGTCAAGTGTGTCGCTCGCATAAAGAGACCATCAGGCAGGCTTTGTGTGAGCAAAATGGCCGTTTATTCCCCCTGGGTGCGGTGGGCTGAGTCTGAAAAGAGAGTCAGCAGAGGGCAGTGGGATAAGAGTTGGTTTTATAGGTTGGGGCAAGTGGTCAGTTAAAGGTGGTAATCTATTTTAGGGAGGGGAAGGGCATCACGGGATGCATGGTCACAAGGGTAGGGGTCATCTATTACAAACAGGCATGATTATAAGCGTGGGGGTTATCAGTTACAAGCAGAGGGGAGGGGAGGTAAATTACATAG